>UELU01142220.1:38478-81974 GCA_900490025.1 Megastigmus dorsalis
GTTAAGAAACGTACGTTAATAGTTAAGAACTAGAGCTTCATGACAAACGTATTCGTATTTAATATAAGTGATATTCATATTAATTATACTGTTAATGAACCGTTTATTTAATACAAGACATCTTTTTTCTCGGTGTACATTGTGGAATACGATATGTTTTGATTTCCAGTATACGTTTTTCAGAGTTATATTATACTTCCCTATTATAATAAATATTATTTAAACTGTGTTGTAATTAATAAATAACGATATTAGATCTTATTTCGCAATATGTTTTAAAATTGTATACTACCAAAACTTACGAGTACCCCGTGAATTTATATGATGAACACAGCGAGTGTTTTGAATATAAATTTAATCTCGTTTATACATCCAACGAAAGTACGAGTAATATAGAAAGTCGCATCACTTGTTTCACCGACGCCAAGCAAATTTACTGTAAGTAGTTCACGCCCAGAATTAGTAAGACAACATGCTCCTCGTGGTATATCTTCTTGAATCTAAATGCGATAACCGCGTGTCTTACTAATTTTCTCGTTTATTTCTAGAGCAAACTCCTTTGTTTGCATAATATCTCGAGCTTTCCTTCAAGTAATTTACGTAAGAGCTTGTGTGCCTATTTAATATCGACATTATCTGTAAATTTCATTCGATTATAGGGAATGCATCACTGTCTACACGACTAACTGTCGATATTGGCGAAAATTTCTTTTTGTATAATAATCGCTAATCTAAACATTCTCCACTAAACAGTTGAAAAAGCGCTAAAAACTTGTAAACACTACTGAATCTGTTTTTTTTTTAAAAAGATTTTCATCGCTTCATTTCTACCGCGGTGTATCAGTTATGGGTCTGTCCATACAAAGTCAAGCCAGATACCTAATGAAATTCAAATGCACGCGAGGAAATCCAGGAGAAGTAAACCAGCCAACATAACAATTAACGTCGCTGCGCTCCCCAATTCCTCGCGTCACACAAATTCCCCCTCGAACGACAGAAAAAAGAAAAAAATATATAGAAACAAACCAACCAGCGAGCCAACACACAATCATATCCTCCGGCAATAATTCGGCGAGTATATACACGTTGAATATATCCCAAGAAAGGACGTTACGCGGTCAGTAGCTCGGCCCTTATCTCACCCGAAAATCGACCAAGTAAAGATGTATCCATGTGTGTGTGTGTGTGTGTGTGTGTGTGTTGGGTGTCGATGGTTTCCGCTGCACGCGCTCACCGCACAGTCCAAAACTCTCGGACACTCTGTGCACACTCGGTCCGCCACCCCTCGGCTACTCACGCTCCCAACACCAGGTGGAGGAGACGGTGAGTTTTTCGCGCGGTGACTGAAGCATGACGACGCGTCGTTTCTCTGTCTGTGTGCGTGTGTTTGTGTGTGTGTGTGTGTAAGTCGAGAGAGATAAGGATCCCCTCTCTCGCTCTCTGTCTCGATCTGGATCGCGACGCATGCATGTGTGTCTTTCTCTCTCTCTCTCTCTCTCTCTTTGTCGGATGTGTATATACACGGTGTACGCGCATTTTTCGACTCGTTGCTCTGTGCCTGCATGTGTATATATATATATGCTTGAGTTGTTGCGTCGATGCGTGCAGCGTGTAGACGAGAGAAGGATGAGCGAGTAGGTGTACTTTGCGCTTAATGGCGAAGGAGTGGACGCAAAATTTATAAGCTGACCTTTTTTACCGCTGTTGCTGCTGCTCGTGCGGCTCGCGTTTTTTGGCAAAAACGGTACGCGATCCGGTATTTTTATTGGACTCTGCTTTGCAGATGTACGAGTTGATGGTCGCGTATTATTTTGTATCTTGTAGAATCTTTTGTGAGGGGAGAGAGGCTTTCATAGTGCAGTTGCGTTATGCGATTTTCGTGTATCGCGATATATCTGTGTATAGGATTGAAATTCTTCTCTAAAATTTGAAAATTCTTACTTACTAGAATTATTGAAATCAATTTGTATTTCGTTGAACGTTCAGGATTGGATAAAATCTGCTTATACATAAACTATTATTTGGTACTTTATTCAAATTTATCCCAGGTTTTGGGAGTCGTCTGCCAAGTATTTCACTATAGTAAAACTTGAAGGAAGAAAAGAGCGAGCTTAAATTTTGAAAGCCTGTTTCTCTGCAAAATCGTGTATTTTTCCCATTCTCGGGCAAACAAACGGCGAAGACTTTTCGATAGCGCAAAATGATCGAGAGCACCTCTCCATACATCCCCGCAAAAGCTTCTTATACAGCCTCGTAAATTATGAAATTTTAAACGGACATTCACAGATGCGCACTTTATCGTATAACCCCCGTAAAAAGTGCTATATGGGAGAGAGCCCATGTGTGCATGTACACAGGCGGTGGCGGCGACGACGCACGCATTTTAAATGGCCGCTTCATTGGGATTCATAAAGTATATAGCTTCTTTATTGCCGCGCTCGGGAGCCTGTCGACCGCGAAGGGAACGCGCAAACTCACCATTTCTGCGGACAAACGTTCTCTCTCCCTTTCCTTTATAAGCGACTACTTGCCAAATTCATTTGCATACGACTAATATTTTCACCGGACGGATGGCCGTTCTCTTACTCTCTTTCTCTCGTGCGATTTTTCTTTTCCCTGCTTTAAGAGCCAAGAAGTGTCCGCGCGTTAGCTCGTGTGCAGACGTTTTAATATAAGTCGAGAACAAAAAAATCGTGGGTTATATCGCCGTGATTGCTTGTTACGGATGAGCATATACTTTTTGCGAAGTGGTTTTGTTTAGTTCTTTAGTACACGCCTTTGGTGTAGAATACACGGATAATGAATGTAGAACCAAGCGATAAACTGTAGTCTGCAATGGCAACGATCGCCAAAGACGTAACTTATATCCATCGGCTCTCGCATCAAAATCACCTACAACGCGGCGAACAAAAAAAGAAAGCCAGAGGAAGTATATACATAGTCGAAGAAAAGCCCGAGTAAATTTCGGCGCAACGTATAAGCGACTGTAACGTACATATACCAAGCGCGTACGGAAGGCCCCAAGAGAGAGAGAGAGAGAGAGCAGCTCGTCCGTTGCACACAGCGAGACTCGAACAAAAAAAAAAAGAAGGTGGGAGGCTCTGCAGCGCAGAGGGCGAAAAGGGATATGCGAGGCCGGCGCAGAGAGGAGCGCGATTTTAATCTCGAGCACACATCGAAGAGAGAGAGAGAGAGAGAGAGAGAGAGAGAGAGAGAGAGGGTGCCGAGGCATATGCGCGATATACTCTCTCACAGGCCCTTTCGTTTTTTCGTGGGACCTGCACACGCACGCAGCGTCGATTCGGTGCATATAGGGGCCCCGACGGCTACGGCGGACCTCCTCCTCCACCACCACCACCACCACCAGCTCCGCTGCTATATAGTCAGCTAATTACCGGGCTTGCGCGCGCGCGCGCGAGCGTTAAACCCAATTTCCAAGAGTACGCGGGAGTCCCTCGTGCGCGGCTTTTACGTGTATATACGTATATACGTACGGTATACAAGGCAGAGCTGGCTGGGATCCCATCGGGGGCCCGACGTCGTTCTCATCTCCTTCTTCTTCTTCTTATCGATAATTACCTTATAGCGCAACCACCGCGATCGCCGAGAAATTAAGGAATCTCTCTCTCTCTCTCTCTCTCTTTCCCTTCGTTCTCTCTTTTTCTTTCTCTCTGCACTGCTGTTGCTGCTGCTGGCTCGGTATGGTATATATGTGTGTGTGTAAGCAATTTTGTCAGGGATGGAGGATTCTCTTGCGGGACCAGTGTATAAGTGGGCCTACTGCAGCCGAGATGCACAATAGAGTCGTTGCGCGATCGTAAGCAAGGGGTCGCGTAGCAGCTCGACGGCTTTATTTGCGGCCTGATACAAATTAACCCTGGGATTTGGAGGAGGAAGGTGTGGTGTATGCGTTTATATGCCCGTGGGTTTCTTCTATACCCCAATCTGTGTACCCTTTCTACATTTTTGGAAAGATGATGCACTTTGAGATTTTGGGGAGCTTGATTGCTAGTTTCGGGTGTGTGAGAAAGTTTACAGTGAGGTATACAGATAGATTTATTTGGTTATCTCTTTTGAGAATTACCTATACACACACACACACACTCGTTGGTAGATTTTAACCGTTAATGAAAATAGTGTACAATGATGATTAGAGCTGTGAAACACTTAACCCTTATACTCAAAAGCAATGAGGATAAAACAATGAAAAGACCATATATTTCGTAGCGATTGTAAGTTCTGTCCACTGGTGACCTATGGAGCTGCGCTCAACTGTTGCGGATACAACCATATTTGAGAACCACCGAGGTCGTTTGCTTCTTCGCTGTGAGACTATACCTATAAACACCTGTCGAAAGGGGTCATCAAACCTTTGCTACTTCGATCCCTGTCGAAATTGCGGAATAGAAAAGCATATGGTCCGCACATTCTCAGATATATATATATACGAGAGCAGCTCGACTCTCGGTGTCCGCGATGAGAATCGATTAATTATAAACAGCGAATAATGTCATAAACGTATTTTATATATATCGAGTACAAGTATGAATATACGCGGTGAACGACGTTTCGCCATTATCGATTCATCCCTACAACCGTATAGACGCATCCTATATCCTTATTTAATGTATTCCGTTTGTTATCTGAGAACATGCGACGAAATTCTACCGCACACCTTAACAACGGCCAAGTTCGCCAAGCTAAACAAACAGCAATGGGAGAACAACAACAACAACGTTAATTTATTCAAAAACACGCTCGATATTTTTCGATTCACCGATCATCGTTCGTTCACCGCAGACAGAGAAAGAGGAAGAGAGCAGCGAAACGAAAGGAGAGCACACCTATATATACACGATCAAGTCGCCGTTTTGATCCGACCCGAAGCGTTATATACTCATCGATCCGAGAGCTTTCTATACATGTATATATATATGTGCCCTCGGACACTCGCTATTATTCAAATTTATTAGAAATCTGATGACGCGCTTGACCGGTATACCGCTTCTAACCTATATTTAGCGCTCTCTCTCTCTCTCTCTCTCTCTCTTTCGTGATCCGACCGCATATAGCGCGAGCGAGCCCTGAGCTATACATCTCGGTCGCTCTGCTTCTCTTTTTTTTCTTCCCTCCTCTTTCCCTCGTACTATGTGCTCGGCGTAAAAGCAAGACTAAAAAGGAGCTGGAGCGCACGCGCGACTTAATTTCCAAGCCAGATTGAAAATTATACCGTGGTGCATGGGCGCTTCATTTTTTTTTCGGCTATATTCCGCCTCGGTTATGTATATATATATAAAAATAATGATTACGCGAGCTTGATGCTGATGTTTTAGAGGATGTTAATTTATGGATGCGGGCCGCTCGCGATTCTATGTTTCGTGTATAGATTGATCTTAATCGTGATTTGGTGTATAGGGACCAAGTTATATTCCTGCCTATTATATAGATTAACAAAGATGTTACTTTGGGTGTAGCGTGTGTTTGTAAAATCGAATGAAATTGGATAATATCGTGTCGATTGCTCGAGCTGTTTGCTTATGATATGGTGAATATTGCGTTCCACGTGCTTTTGATCTCTGTTCATTAAATTATTTGGTTTGTGTACTATAGAGTATTAAATCAAAGATTAATAATAAATAATGCAAATACGTTTTACTAATGTATATATAGTGACGAATTTCAAGAATAATATGCAAACCCAACGACACCACAATAGTATACATATAATCTATGGAATGAAAATATCTTCTCTGTATTGCAGCACCACATATATAGGCTTCAAATATCCACAAGTGTAAATTTTTTAGAACCCTAATGTATCAAAGCCTCGTACCCAGCTTGGTTGTATATATATATACGTCGATCATTCACGATTGTCGGCCGTCGATATATAAAATAAAAGAAAACCAGGCCACATCGGCGGGCGAGAGAAGGCAAAATACCCCGCGAGCGGCATAAAGGTAATCCGGCGCGTAAGCTTATAGAGAGCAAGAGAGAGAGAGAGAGAGAGAGAGAGAGGAAAAAAGAGTGTGGGATGAGCGAACTAGAAGGGGTTTCGTATAGGACGCGCGACTCTCGCAGCCGTGAGTACAAGAAGGAACGAATGACCGGAGGCAGCTCTCTCGAGATCGAAATATGCCGCAGCAACGAGAAGAAAAAAAAGTCAGGGTTGGAAGCGCGCGCACGTGATAAACCGTATATATATGCAGCGCTGGTATACGGTAACATTATGCAAATCCGTAGTCCAATACCTAATACGAGATAATCATAATGATTATGTTTACTCCGCGCAAGCTCTCGCGTGTGTATCCTCCTCCGCGTATATAAGCAAATCGCTCGTTCGTATAACGCCGTTGTACATTCCCTTTTCATTCTCTCTCACTCTCTCTCTTTCTCTTTTCCTCGGTCTTGTCTTCTGGAGCTCGGCAGGAATCTGGACTATGCGCGCGTGGTTGACGTGTCCGTCTTCTTTTTTTTTTCTGTTGGCGTGGGGCGCGAGACCCGGGCGATGTTTTATTTGACAGCTGTTTGTTGAAAGCGAGTGGGCTTTGGCATAAATTTGTATAATTTGATGTGGAGTTTCGTGCGAGGGTTTTCACTCTGGTATGGGCACATTTTCGACCGATGACACAATTGTCCCGCAGATCTGATTGACTTTTTTTTTTTTTGGTTTTGTTTAATGAGCTGTCCGTTTAGGTTTGAGACCTGGACTGCGATTGACTTGAGTTTTGACTAGCAGTTGGGTAAAGTGCGTTCGCAAAATGAATGCACGCTGCTCGTTTTTCGATCCATTCTCATTCAATTGACGTATATAGTATAGTGATTTGGAAAATTTTTGAAAATTAGTATATCTGAAGAAACTTTCTAATGCACAGAGGATAATTTATGCCAATTTTCTATCCATCAAGTATACAAGAGCAAATTTGAAAATAAATGTATACGTCGGTTTCTTCGAGAACACGAGAGCAAAATCGAGGACAGAAATATACTTAGCGACTCTTCATAATTACAACTATTTTATACTTGTGAAACAATTATCCAAAAGGACTCAAGCAATGAATTTCCATGAATGCATACGTAGACCCTCGCTCCGTAACAGCGCGAAAATCTCACGCGCACAACCAGCGAACACATAAAACAGTCGAAAAAAGTCCCATCCAATTTCGCGGACAACAATAGCGATAACAATATGTATATGTGTATAGACAGAGAGAGAGAGAGAGCTAAGAGAGAGGCAAGAGTGTAGTGCATAAGAAGAGAGAGAGAGAGAGAGAGAGAGAGAGAGAAAGCCGGCGGGGCCCAAGATACACAGAGCTCGGACGCACCGCGCGCCCGCAACAAAAATGCTCGCGCGCTGCTTATCATAAAATATGCTCGCGCTCGCGCGACCGTTCCATGCGCGGACACGGAGAACGAGAGGAAGAGAGAGGGAGAGAGAGAGAAAGAGCGCCGCAAGGATATTGCTGCACATGGGAGCTGCGCAAGAGAGACAGCGAAAATATTTCGCTCGACGCTTAACGTCTGCGTGTGTGTGTGTGTGTGTGTGCGCGCGCGACGCTGCTGTTGCACCCCCGGGTGCCACATAACATTATGTGTGCTTCCTACATATATGTGTCTTGTAAAGCCCTCGCTCTCCTTTTTATTCCTCCTCTTTGTTTTTACCTCTCCCTCTCTGTCTCTCTGTCTTGCACACACACATACACGAGCTCTGCCCGAGGCCAATTGGAAATTGTCCCTAATAACAGGGGAACACACACCTCTTTCTCTCTCTCTCTCTCTCTCTCTCTGTCTTGGCTTCTCTATACGTACATACACGGGGGATTGCAGTCGAGTATGCGCCCGCTGGAACGTCTCTTTACAAGACGAGCCTAAGGCCACGATATACAGAGGTATATGTATATATACGCGAGCGTGTGCGTAAATGTGCTTTTCCTTGGCGCGCACAACCGATGGAAAATAATAATTCTTAATCTTATATTATCGATGCCGGTTAATGCGTTTGGCTTTTATTTAATTACGTCGCGCTGAGCTGAGAGAGAGAGAGAGTTTCTCGACTGTTGGTAAAATTTTTGAATGACTTTCTGTACTAGCGTTGATTATATAAATATAGGGACTGCGATGGACATACTTCGGATATATACTTTGTCGGTATATGCGAGTGTGTTTGAGAGATTGGCTTTCTGCGATACTTGCGCGCGTCTGTATTAATTATTGATATAAGGATATATACGCGATGCTGGAGGGAAAAGAATCGACGGTGTCGCTGATTCAGAAATTGTGTATAATTATGGGAGTAAAGTGTAAGTGTTGGGGGAGGGAGGGGGGCACTCATAATTAATGGTTATGAATGTGTACGAGTGTATTTATTGGGAAAAATTTTCCTCGTTATCTTTATCGAAAATTGTGTTGGTTATAACTTTACGAAACTATGCACAATACACGCACTAACTTTAATCGAGTATAAAATTTAACAAAGTTGACCGCTTGCATCACCGAAAAAGCTAAATTCGTTTTGCTTTCGAATTATATACACGCTTAACTCGATAGCTGACGCAAAAAAAAAAATCATATCTCCAAAATCTGTACAATACTGTTTTTGTTGCGGATTCTCTCGTTCATTATCATGAGAATGGGAGCTGGGCCCAGGATGTAATCTCATTAAAAATAACGCGACATCGAATATCAACCGGAGCCATAGCGGTCAAGAAACAATTTGACTACCCCGTCAACATCATCGCCGACTATCCAACTGTCTTGTATGTGTGTGCGTGTGCCCAGTAACTCACTCACTCGGATCGCGTATAATGTATTCGCGACGGAAGCGAGGGGCGAACGCACACCACGCGCTTGCTAATTAGCGCGCGACCAACGACTTTAACCAAACTCGGATCTCTCTCTCTCTCTCTCTCTCTGCCTCTCGTTGAGGTTCCGAGCGGATTCGCGAGCCGACAAATTGCGCGCTAACCCCTCGCGCGATGAATTTCGAAAACTTATTGTCCGCTGTGTGATGGACGAGGCTGCGCGAGTTATGCGGTATGCCTTCGGTACTTTTTTACTGCAATACAGCCGGTTGCGCGTTGGCTCATATTAATTTGCGTGCCGTACGCGTGTCCGTCTATTTTATGTGTAGCTGTATATATAGTCGGTATGGGACTGAGCGAACGGATAATAAATGGAAATGTAGTTTCGGATAGAGCGCGGGGTTCATTGGTGAAAAATATTCTAGGCGTATTTCTATGGTGCTTGTTACTCTCGAACATTCTTAGATCTTGGAGTACAGATAAGTGTGGGTTCATTAATAATTCAAGCGGTTTTTGATAGTAAATATCAAGTGAAATATTTTGATTTGGTGTACAAAGCTATACGTACGGAATATTAGGTGGATAACGCAGACATATTCCGGTAACACGAATTTCCTGTGCTACACATTTACGAATAATGAGTGTGTACGCAGGAGCGATCATTTAAATTTATTATACCCAGTCGTAATTGAATACTATTATGCGTCGCACTCGATCAAAACGTACTATGCTGATGGTTTTGGTGCACCGATTCACTGTATATCTAAAGAAATTCAGTAATATTCACAAATGAAACGCTGATATAAATATGTTGTACGACATTCTGATCTGTAAGAAGCAAAAAAGATCTTGCGGTACGGATTTACCAGTTGACGTGTACGCTTAAAAAAGAAAAAGAAAAAGAAAAAGCGAAACTTTGCAACGATCATCCTAAACGATCCGCGAGCATGTAGCCCATGCGGCACAGGCAACAAAGCAACAGAGTATATATATATATCGACGATTAGGAATACCTCGCGTCCCCGCGCTTTTTCACGTCTCCTCCTGCTTCTCTCTCCTCGTCCACGCACACGGACACAGACACACAGACAGAGGGCGAAGAGCGGCTGCACGCGTTCAGTAGACCGCGAGGGCGAGTGGTTGAGCGCGTGATATCGGCCGCGCACATCTGAGATCTCGGACTGCGATATAATATCCGCCGCCGCCGTCGCTTGCTCACGCACATTATATTATATGTAGAACCGGGGGCCCCGACAACTACTACGACGACTACGACGACGACGAGGAGCAGAGAGAGAGAGAGAGAGTAGCAGCAGATGCCCGAGTTCGGTTGCAGGAGTGCATAAAGGGCCCCGCGGGGCCCCGCCGAAAACTAGCCGTCTGCTCGCGACCGAGCCATATGTGTGTGTGTGTGTGTGTGTGTGTGTGAGAGAGAGGTGGGATGTATATATATCGACTTCCCGTCGTTGCTGCTGACGAGTTGGCGGCAGTTTTTGCGCTCGCTGCAATGCTGAGTATACGAGAGGGTTTGTGTGTGTACGTGCGACTCTACTTTGTGCTTAGCGCAGTTCCGAATGGGAATGGGCCGTGTAATTTTGCCCTGTAGGAGTTGCTTTGGTTATGCTGCGCAACGACTGGCTGTTGGGTTATTATTGTGAGAATTATTAGCTGATGAGTTTGAAAAACGTAACATTGTTTTGCACTTAATGGTGGATTTCGTTACTTATACTTCGCAACTACATAATATTAAACTACTGATATACGAGGTAATTTCTCGATACGTATACCAAAATCTCAAGCTCGCTGTCTTTAAAGGAGAACTTAAAATCGGATCTCTTTGCGCTCGACAGAAACAATATAGCAGTGTTCAATTGTTTTTATACACTATCGAACTATTATTTAAAATATCTGAACTCAACGAGACTGAGGATTTTAGCAATAACGTATACGAAACCTTTGTGCCGCGGATTCGCGTCAAAATCCTCATTTGATATAGCAATTAAGCAGGCCGTAAAAATAATAGGAGATCGCACGCATTCAGCGCAACCTTTTTTCTCAGCCTTGAGTGCGAAAAGCCCCCCGAGAGCAAACGGAGCGAATTTCGCTGTATACCAAAGGCGTGCACCGACGCCAACGCGCGCATCCGTCGGCTCGTGCAATGCAGCCACATCGCGCGGCTTATCGGCTTTGCGCATCGTTTCTCACCTCGCGGCCGCGACAATGACAGTTCGCTTCCTCGGTTCCCTCTCTAGCCAGGGTGAAAACTAAAAGTCTCATGGACGAAGAAGGTACGTATAGTCTGGCGGATATAGTTCCAATTGAAATTTCGAATTAATGCTCGGGACCTCTGTGACGGATATTACCATGAATCCGCAACTGTATGTATGCGTATGGGAAAAAGATTAGAATAGAATATTTTGGAAATTCCGATTTAAAATGATTCTGCATTGGTAGTATTTTAAAGTTGAATATTTGGTTTCTTATATGCTTGAGCTTCGGAGCTGAATTGATTGACATAATGAGACTGCGGCACAGAATCAGAAATAGGCAATTTATAAAAATATATGTAATTGCATCTAATGGTATCAATACTCTGCTAAACGGCATTTTAGCCTGAAAGAAACTACTTTTTATTTATTTTGGTATATAAGAATTATTCGAAATAACGACTATTCGCGTGAGTTCTTCAACGTATACATTCCACTAAAAAAAAAATAAGAAAATTCGATGTGCATGCAGCAAACACACAAGACCAAGATTCAGTAATAAATCTTTCGAAATCGGTAAAATCACAATTCCATCCAGCCATCAAGCTTTATTAATAACTCAATCGACTGCAGCAACGCAAAGTCGAAATAAATCAACGTGTACTCCATTTCACGTATAGCCGCTTGAATATAACCTCGAATTTGAAGTAAATGCCACTCGAAGAAAATTCAAGCCGAGCGAGATTTACACGTATAATAGTATATATACATGATGGGCGGACGCCGAGTGTTGGGTGAGAATTGGGCCGATGATTACGGCACGCGAGGCTCGCGCTTCCGTTATTATAAGCGAGAAAGAGAGAGAGAGAGGCAGGAGAGAGAGACGAGACGCACGCCACCTTCTCCTTTTGTTTTCCCGCCGATTTTTCCCACGCCTTTTTACTTTTTTTTTTCTTCTCTTTGCTCCTCGTTTGCGCCTCCATTTTCTTTTCCTTCCAACGGGTACGTCGTGCGTACATGCTGCGAATCGCGGGAGGAGGAAAAAAAAACGACTCGTTACGCGTTAGTTTTTATTTTGCAAGGAATTAATGTGATTGTTGAAATATCGTCAGCTATACGACGATAGTTTAAAAAAAAAAAATTGAGGTGGCTCAATCCGATGGTTTCTGTACCGCACACCCGTACATATGCAGATATTCGTTAAACAGCTCAATTCCAGCAGTCACTGTTCTGCCCCTTCCAAATAACGTTATCGCGCGCAGAAGCACCGAAGTCTTGAATAAACTCTCGTATACCGCGCCGTAGAATGTGTGTAAAACGCATCCTTCCTGCTTTAGAAGCAAAGCCCTTAATTAGCCGAACCATAAAAGACAGCATAACAGAACCCCCCCCCAAGAACGGAATACTCCATTAAGCTTGCATTTCCCAAACAAATTACCATCGTCTGTCACTCAGTTCAACAATCATTACTTCTTTATTCCACGCATACACACACCAGATACCAACTGCACGATAAACTTGTTCAACAGCGTTTTTTCTCGCTGAAACGCGAAAAAAAGGAGCGAGAAGCGAAGCGAACAGTCGTAGAAAAAGGACGAGAAGCTCCTTGGTTTGGTTTTTTTTTTTGTTTAACGAGAAAAGACTCGCGCGCCGCGGATATTTAAAAGTATGATGAGGCCGAGCGGGGGATTTTTAAAAGTGTAAAAGGCGAATTGGCTCGCCGTTGAACTTCCTCCCGTTCCTTACTTTTTCCTATCTCTCTCTCTCTCTCTCTCTCTCTCCCGAACGCCTACGTATATACACGAGCTTCCTTAACGTACTGGTACGCGCGACGTTTTACGACGGGACGAAGTTAAAGCGAGAGAAAGAAAGAACGCGAGGCAGCGAAATGAAGCCGTTTACGTGCAAAAGCGAGAGAATCGACGAGTGTGTGTACGCGCGAGTGAGAGGGAGAGAGAAAAAAAACGCGACGTTGCTTTCGAAAGAATGTTAGATAAAGAGGTGTGTGTGAGTGTGTGTGTGAGTGTGCTATTGTGTTTGGTGAGGGTAATATACGGAATGCGAAAAAAAGGCGAGGAACGAGTACAAAGCTGTTTTTGTGTGTGTGTGTGTGTGTACGGGCGAGGAAAAAGCGGAGAAAACAATAAAGGCGAAATAGACATTACGGATGACGAGTTATCTTTATAACGCATCTAAAGTGCGATTTTTTTTTAAATATAAAAGGTGGAAATACGCGCCCGCGGGTTGTAAAAACAGCCGAGAGGAGAGAGAGAGAAGAATGAGCGAAATAAAACGCCAGTGGTCGATGAATGTTGGTGCGTTGCTTTGGGGGGCTGCTTTACTTTCGCTTATTGTTTCGGTTAATAATGCCAAGCTTCATTACGATTCGATGTTTTTTTTCTTCTTTTTTCATTATTCGTTTGGATGAATGAGTCTATCTTGTGTGTGTGTGTGTGTGTGTGTGTGTGTGTGTTCGTAATGGGCAGGATAACATTTTTTTTCCCGTAACGTTAGACACGCTTGTTTATTTAGACAAATAATCAGTGGAGATAATCTTTTATTCCTCCTATTTTTTTTTATCTTTCGAGTTAGACGGCTTTTAGCTTCTTCATTACGGCGCATTTTCATAATTTTTTCAGTTGACGAGCGCCGCTACGTTGCGGTCGCGTAACGAGTTCGCTTTATTTAATTAGCTTTATTACGGTTATCTGTTCAATGCTTCATCTGAGCTGCTGCACTTTGGATTTATTTTTTCCGAGCAATCTCAAGATCAGCGTCTGAAATTATTTTATAAAATCATCGCTTTCTTTATGTACTCTCGAATGTTCATCGTTATTATTTTTCATGCTCTGCAGAGATATTTTACGCAAAAAGTGTAGAATGTGCTCTGAACGAGGTGTATATAATCACGATAATGAAGATTTTATTATTTTTAATCAAGCAATAAATTTGTCACTATGACCAAGTAACTTTCTTTTGCCTTATTTTTCTCAATCAAACTAGATATTTTCTATAATTTTATTAGAGCACAAATTTAGAGCAAGAATCTCCTGCATTCGTTGGAGGTTATACCATTTTTTTATCGACATGCGAATCAGAATATGAAGTTTGTCAACAATTCACAGCTGCCGCAAATAAAGTAAAACTTGGTGAAGGAAAGAACAACAAAGGATGCATAAAATGAAAGGGAATGCGTTGAAAAAAGGGTAGAAGAGATTTACAATCGAGAATTACAGTCTGTTTGTCTCCTTATTCGCAATGAAGACTCGAAATCCCGAACAACTCCATTCCACGGATTCCCGAAAATCCTTGGTCTGACCATTGTCACGCTACTTTTTAAATTCCTCCGCAACGTCGAAGAAACAATTCTCAACTTCTTTGCGCGATATGATTTTACTTATTCAGCTACCAATGTCATAAAAAAGTAGCAAACTTGGCTTAACCTCCAAATTCTGAATGTATTCCTTTTCCACTGAAATGCACGTCAAGCCCTTATAGTCGTGCGATTACTCTTTGCGCGCTGGGAGCAAATAATCGGGCAGTATCTTTTCTCGTTCGCGCTCACATTTATTCGTTCCTTAAAAGGGGGGAGCCGAGAGCGAGGAGAGAGACTCGGCGGTATTTTGTCGTCTTGGTATGCCAGGCGTTTCTCTACTTGCGCTCGCTCGAGGCCCGCCGGAGCTCTCTTGTATTGGCAAATGGACGGAATTCTAAGGCAAGGTGTTCCTTGACGTTAGTTAGACCGGCGTGTAGGTTCTTCTCGAAATTGCTTAATTGCTGAGATTGAAAATTCGACGCAGGGGCGAGTAGCGATATTGTTGTACTAATGGGGAAATGGTCGCGAGTGTATTCGAAGAAAATGTAGTACGTTGCATAATTGACGTATTAATATACTTTTTTTTCAGATGACTGTTTGTAATTTCAATGCCTTTGTGTTGTATTAAACAGGCTTTTAATATAATTTAGTCTTATGAAAATGTTCCGATGATAATGTGGTAACTAAACTTGATTTGAGCAGAGAGAAAAAAGCGTTTGTGATAAGACACCTACATTCTCTGCAGAATTTCATAATTAGTCACAGATAAAAATATTTCTCGATACGTTCCTTTGAATTTGACCTATGAATTCATTTGTATTTGTGAATATTAATGTGAACTTTATTGATTATACTAGTGTATAGGAAACTGTCAGGGTAGAAAAAAATGGTACATACATATTAATTGTGTTTTTTTAGGAGGTTGTTCTGGTTCTTTTTCATTTCCTGATGAAATTTTATTTTACATGGCATGCAAGGACAACTGTTTATTAATTTATGGCCCCAAATAATGATTTATTCATATAGGTTATCAAATAAATTCATACTTACTATTTAATTAAAGGAAATAACTTTGGTAATATATATATCCTTTAATAATTATGAATATTGCATCATTCAGTTTTTGAATCAGGTATAGATTTAGTCATTTCAATGGCGATCGCAATTTTTTCTTGTGGACTCCACCAGTCAAAGAGTTTAAAGACCCTCACACCTCTCTTATGTAATTTCCCGAGTCTCGCGACAACTGTAACGCATTTATGCATTGCCGAGCATGTATCGCGAGGCTCGGGAGAGATCTGAAGAGGAGAAAAGACAAAACTAATGATAATGTACGAAAATTAGCAAACAGAATTATTACAAAAATATTGAATTGAAAGGCCTCACGATTGATGCTGTGAGTGTTTGTTTTTTCGATTGACGGTTTAATACTTGAATAATAAATTTAAAAGTTAACATGTAATGATAATAATTAATTATAAAGTTTTTTCGCAGTTTTAAATATAACTTATTTTAAATAAATGTGCCCAAAAACATACATTCTACTTATTGCGTTCAAAGAAATTTTATTATTATTTAATATCAACATTACTCATGTAATGTTGATATTAAATCCTTTCCTTATTATATGAATTTCTTGCCTGATGAGGACGGCTTATAAGTATTTCTGAGCCGTCAAAATGTCGTAGCAATCTTTAAATAAATATTTTGCTGCAAAATTCTTTTGTTCCTTGACGATCATTCGAGTTCTCTATACACCTTTAACATTAAAAACAAGGAACTATAACTTCTACATTAATTAATGGTTATAATGATGTATAAAATAAGAAAAAGAAAACCGCTGCCTATACATTGGCACTTAGCTTCTTCAAACTTAATTATTTATTTCAACATATATTTAATATATAATTTATATATAAATTAAGTAATAAAACGTATATAAAAAAGTCATTTTCAGAAATAAAACAAAAGAAAATCAGTCAATCTTAAATTGATTTTCAGCCTCCATCTCGCAAAAAAAAAAAAAATAAAATGTGTTTTTAAATTTGTCATGATTTGATACACACACACGGAAAGGATAAAAATTTTTCTCATAAATAGTTCATTTTTGTTCTAAGGATATTAAAAAATGTTTACACACAAATGAAAATTTAAGCACACACCTCTGGTGTCTCTTGAAACTCAAGTTCTCACATCGCATACTCTTCATATTTTAATTGGTTCTATTTCTACGCTCGGACAAACAAATCTAAAGAATAAGAAAGATAGAGAAATAAAAGAGAAGTATAACAACGAATTAACATACGAAAATACGCGGGTTATATCCGTCAGAAAGAAACTGTCGACATCGATCATTAATGCGCAACAAAATTTTCGGCCAGAGAATTTGTCTTCCCACATATATATATCAGGTCTCGCACACACAGAGCGAGTCTCGACTCGATACATCACTTTCTTTCCGCGTCCTCCAGCGCCTGCACATACACACATACGCGTACACAGGAATAGACGAAGAGAGTCCAAGGCGCGCCATAATTAATCTGAATTATGCATCAGATCCGTCAAGCAGTTGGCCCGATAAGATAAGACGAAATCCGAGTATAATAAACGCATTTCTACGTGATCGATGATCTCGCGCAAAAACGCCCGAGCAACCACTCACACACACACGACGGAAAAGCGGAACTCGGACTCGCGAGCTTGAGCACCGCGCTATATCCCCCACCGGCCCACCGACGCCGCTGAGCTTGCCCACGCGATATTCAGAGAAATTGATTACGGTTCTAATTATGGCGCCACTTGGATTAGCATAAATCTACATATTAAGAAAAAAAAAAGTCGGAGAGAGAGAGAAGGAACCCTTGCTCGACTGAAATGGCATGCACAATCGAAAAGCGTCGTTGTTACCTTCGCGCTTGCATGCCTCGCCGTAATGCTTCCAAGTCGCTTTGGCCATTGTTTCGAACATTACTATTTCAAAAATCGTCAAGGATTGTTAGAGCGAGAATTGTGCTGTGAAAAGAAAAAAAAATTGATCATTCATAGGCACGGGTAAATACAGACGAACGTTTCGTCGTCACTCAAAAAAAAATCTCCGATCTGCATTGAAATCTCGGTATTTCCAACATCGAATTGAAATCAAACTCGATCGTGCCTAATCCATTATAAAGACATCAAGCCCCGCGACCGCAGCCACAACTGAAACGACCCAATAACAGAGCAAAATCCCTCGGCGCATAACCGAAAGACAGCTCTCCCAGCATCTCTCAACAAATTTGTCGCAGATAAGCTCGCGCGCTTGTATGGCAAATAAAAGCCAGCTATCGGTGCCGCAGTAGCGGTGGCCCCCCCTGGAAATTAACATGTGGGGATAAAAGAGAGAGAGAGACTCGGTGCGCAGGTGTCGGTGAGAATAAGGCTCGCGAGGATCGGGCGTTAAAGAGCCAATCGGCTACGTGCGTATATGCACAATAAACTGCACACACACGCACATATATATATATATACAGGTTGTACGACCGCTTGAATTATGGATGTGTAGCGCGGCGAGCGATCCGCGATAATGCGTCCCGGCAACGGCTCCCCTTACATTTTAAGTTTTGCGCCGAAGGTGCGGAGGCGCATCGATTCTTATATACTTGCGTTGTTGCGCGGGACGCTGGGGATTTTTCATCGGACACGACTCGTGCCCATTTGTGTCGTGCGACCATGCCGATGAGAAACCTTTAACCATGGCATAGGTGATTTTCTGTATAGGTGGATGGAATGGGATTTGATTTGCGGTTATTTGGTGATGGCGATGATGGCATCGCTTGCGGATTAAATATCCGCATAAAAGTATGATGATTTGAGCAATTAAAGGAGAGCATCTGTCAGAAAATAGAACTTTGCCATTTTTACCTTCTAAATACCGGTGTAAATTTATCTGTTATTTTTTTTCCCGATAATAGTAAAAAATTTCGAAGCTGCACAAGTAAGCAGTCCGAATAATGCCATATTGCGTAAACTCGGCTACCAAAAGTATACAGAAAACCCAATAGATATGATAAAGCAATTAGAGAATGTATCTAAGCATACAGGCACAAAAGGCCCGCGCTATATATAACATTCCCATTGAGACGCGCGAACGAGTTTACGTACAGTGTGCATTTCTACACGTGCGGGAGTCGAATAGTACATATCCGCGGCTCGCGCTCGCGAATCTGATAACAGCGCATTATTCCAGCATATGGGGCAATCCTCCATACGCGAGCCGCCATTCACGAGGAGCTCCGGAGAGTTTCACTTATGGGAAAAGTCGTCTTTCGGGCACAAGGCCTGTGTCCCTGTGTGTGTGTGTGTATCTGTTTTTTTCGTATACGCTTTCCTTTTCCACTTTTCATTCATGCAGCTGCCGCTTCATTCTGCCGTCTCTGCTCCTTTTTATGAATCAACTCCGCTAATTATGAACGAATCGAAGCTTGTGCAATGCTTACACATCTGACGAAATGGCACACATATATATATATGTCTGCTATGTTGGCGCTGACGAAAGCGGATGAGATTTTTATGTGCGTGCACAGAGCCGCAATATTTTTATTAATTAATTCGCGAATATATAGGGAGGATGTGCGAGCGCGGGCCGGTTATGAAGCTTGCGCGATCGCACATCCTGCGAACTGCGGAGTCTATCGAGACGCGGTTTTATATGTAGTTGCTCAACGCAAGGGATGTGTGCACGCGCCGCGGAGACGCGTTTTCCGCGAGATATCTATCCGCTTTGATTTAGCGCGTGCGGTTTCCGTTCTGCGATCGTTTTCTTCAGCGAGTGGAGGATGCGAATATATATGAATTTCATTCGTTTTCAGCGGCTGCTCGATTCAGCGATTTTACCGCGCGTGGATGCAAATTCTCTGATATTTGGGTTTCAGATTCACGGGCCAATTAAGAGAACCGCTTTACTGTAACAGTTCTCAATTATTTAGGCTATACTCGTAAATAGACCGTTAGAGATTTATTATATATGCTTTACACGTGAGACTGTTTCTTTTTTTTTATATATATATTCATAATTTATTCAGCTGCGGTAAAGGTCTTAAATTATCAATCCACACAGATTAGGAATAATTACTGCATTCCCGCGCGCAACTTGAAAATCCGGTTGTCCGCGCGTATTCGAGCGTCGTCGCGGCGACGCACATGACAAGAAATAAAGTCAAACCCGCGAGCGCATTGAATATCGGAAATTAATCGAAAGCCAGATATATACCTGGACACACTACGCGGCACAGAGCAAACAAAATCATAATATTAGGACGATTGATCGATATCACAGCCTATATATATAAAGCCTGTAGCCGGACACGAACACACGTGTGCAGCAGCATTTTGCCGTGTTTATATATAGAGCTCTCTCGCAACTCGAAAAGAGAGCCACCTTTCCGAAATCCTTATTGTATTATAATTTCGCGCGGTCGATATTTAACTGCGCAGTCACGTGCGCTTGTATTCAAATCAAGCGGGCCAGCCGCCGCGCAGCTTTAGCTAATTTGAATAAGGGATAAAGTAGGCGATCCTACTCACCGCGGGGAGAGCATTTGGTCCTCTCCCTCTCTCTCTCTCTCTCTCTCTTGCTCGAAGCAAACGGTACACACACGATGCGTGTATAAATAAAGAGGAAAAAGAAGAGGAGAAAAAACGTTCGTTCGTTTTTTTCTTCTTCTCTCGTCCGCGGACCTTTTATATCTAATCTCTCTCTCTCTCTCTCTCTCTTTCTCTCTCTGACTGTGATTGTTGTACGCTTACGGCGCGCTTACGCGAGCAACGACTTTACATATGTATATACATGTATATTCATTTGAATGCGCGCGGTATAAAAGGCGACTGTCGCTCCTCTCTCGGTATATACCTATATGTGTACATCGATAGCCAAAGCGAGTCTAATTACGGGCGCGTAAAAATTCCGCGATATTTATGCCCGGAATACAATGTAGTCGGGATTCTAAATTTGCTCGCGCGCGCGCGTGTTTTTATATAGACCCTCGTTATTTCACCAGCACCGACCCGTGCATTCTTGGTGCTTCCTTTTTTCTTGCCGTTTGTTCAATGTACCGCGGATTCGTCGATTTCAAAAGTCGCCGTGTGCCCATGGATGCGCGTCATGAATTACGCGCCTCTGCGCCATCGGTAGATGCAAAGTTTCGCGAGAGCTTTACCTCGCGGAGATACGCGCGAGTGGAATTATCATTATTGCCAAAGTCACGTCGAGCGACGATCCGCGTTGATTCGCGGATATTATTGTTGCATCGTAAAGTACTGGTCAAATATGACAGTCTCTAAATTACTGCACGTAAGAATAATTCTACCGCATATTGATACGACATTCCATTCTAGAAAGAGAGCTACTCTTTGCTACCGTGGAAATTTTATACTTCTCGTACACGCGAAAGCGGATAAAGCGAGAACGGAAAAGAGTTGCCACCTCAACTTTCATCCCCCTCTCGCTTAACACACTATATATACGCGATAATAGTGTGGAGAGAGGCAGAGAGAGAGGACGCGTCCTGCGCACGGAATAACTTATCGCTCTGACCGACTAACGCCCTCGATTCAGCCGCCAGATAAAGCAAATGGACAACGCGTGGCCGCGCGCACGACTAATATTGTATTAATGATATAGCGAGCGGTGAGGCGATCAGCCCGCCAAATGACCAAGAATCACTAAATATAATGGCAGTTCTAACCGATGGATGCCTGTATAATTCTGCTTGCGACTGCCGACTATCTACTCGATTAGAGATGATATTGTGTGTGTTCGTACTGTTTTTTATTTAAATATATTTTATTGTTTTTCTTTTTGTGTGCTTTGAAGTTGGTCGTAACTATCAAAATTAGCCTCGTTTCGAAATTGATTATTTACTCCCATCTTATACAAATTATACTATAATTGTATCATGCTCAAACCTTACAGCCCCAATCACAATCCCTGTACATATAAAGCAGTCCAACAGCAGGCGGTATATAAGCCACGTATAGGAAAGCAGTTCGGGTACAACAAAACGTTGCCAATAAAGGAGCGAGAATAAGCCGGGGAGTTTACAAGAGGCAGTAGCCAGCGGAGCACCGCGGATATCATTTCCATATTATTACGGCTGCAGCTTTTACAGCGGCAGCGCCAGGAGACTCTGAATTTCGATGCCTGAGCGTCTGCTCGAACCGCGATGCTCTTGTAAGCGTGACTAATTCGGTTTACAACCGAATTCGGTCGCGTGTGCCTATTTAGAACTTTGGTGCACCGCTGGTTTGGCTATCTTAAGGATTGCAAGTTGTCTTTCGACTTTTTGTTTTGTTTTTTTTTATAAACTATTTGTTGCATACACGACTTTTACGTTTGTTGCTTTAACTATTATTGGATTAGTTTGTTAATTTATTATTGGATTGATGAGGAGAATTTGTACACATCAATGGTTTCACATTTCCACAGGCATAACTGTTAATATAATCATAAGAATTGATAAAGCGAATGAATTTTTCATAATCGTATTAAATAACAATAACTGTCTTCGAGTACCTATTATGTTTTATTTAGGTGTTCATTGTATTTAAAAAAAACAATCAAAGAATGAATGATTCGATTCAAAAGCACAGTTTTACTTACAGGCTCCGAAACACTTGGTCGAGCATAACGTTTCCCTTCGAATACTCACATAAATCCCATAGTCCAACCTAAAGAGTACAAAGCGTCAGCGCATAAACTTCACTATCATCGGCCACAAAAAGCCACTGATATATTAATAAGTTACAGGGCTCCATCCTTAAGTGGCTTATAATGGAGCGAGAGAAAGAGGAAGGATGAAAAGAAAAAAGAAACAGGACGAAGGAAGGAGCGTTCAGGCCACCGTAATTTCCATAAATTTCGAGCACGTAAAAAAAAGCCATAGCCAGGAGGCCTCTCATTGTTCCTCCCTCCCCCCCATTTGACTATGTGAACACGCGTATATCGCAAATAATAGCTGACGTCACACACACACACACACACACACACACAGTGACGCTGTATGCCAACTTCGCATTTTCTCATGATGCATGCGCGTTCTATTATAGTCTCTCTTTCCCTCTCTCGGCGTTTAATTAAAAGTCTCGAGGAGTTTAAGGAGCCATTACTCGATTCTCGGTTAAGTGCACCAGCTCGATAGAAAGGATCGATGTTTCGGGGCTCGGTTCGAACGTAACGAGCGTGGAGTTTTTTATGGGTCGTTTAGGTGTTTTAGGGATAAGTCGTTGAGCAGGATCGCGCGTGAGATTTTCGTGTAAATTAAAGACTTGATTGGTTTTCTTCTTTTTCTTTTTCGAAGATAGTATGAATTTCCCATATTTAAACGGATTGATCGTACAGCGTTTTTCAACAACGATTTCGTCCTTACTTGGTTTTCCTTGAAGTACGCGGAGAACGTCTTACAACTAATTTATCAAAGGATCATTTTACTTTCATGAAATACGTCGATAATACAATATTCCGATTTCTAGGAAATTAATCGAACTTCCGACATCCGCCAGGTCGAAAGTCGAAGGAAACGAGTCGCGAGTCTTGGAACCGCGAGCAGGAGACTCGATGGCGCACACAAGGGAATCGATATTGCGGCCATTTTAAGAGGCTCGAGAGTATATAGAACAGCGGCGAACCGCGAGGAGGCCGGACGTTTGCCCGAGAAAATCGCACGGCTTGACGACGCTCCAGCACACAAACGCACACACACACACACCCACAAAGGCTCTCTTGGCTTTTCCTTTTGCACTTTCGGTGAAAGCGCCGACGAGACTGTTAAAACCCTTTGTTCCCTCTGTGCAGGCAAACGATGATGATGATGATGATGATGATTCTACGCGGCTGGACAAGTAGCACGAGTATACCGCGTTGTGCTGCATTTTCTGCATTGTGTGTATATAGACGCGGTTGCTTCTCTCGACCAGCTGCGAATCAAGGTTTCGTTTTGTGAAACGATTTCCAGACCAGAAATAGATCGCTTTTGTTTGAAATTTAATAGCGCGGCCGTCGGTATACGTGAGATAATTGTTTCGGCTTTGAATTGCCAAGGGATCTTTAAGTGCACGATCATTCGTTTTCGGGCTAAAGTTTATGACTCGCTGCCCCTCTTTCTCTCCGAGCAAAATAATACAGCAGGTCGACCAATGAGATTGTTTGCGATTCACGACTCGAACCCCGAAGTCTATAACAAATTAGGCACTTTTGAAACCACTTGGAAATGATTTCACTTAAAGCTCGCAAAAGAAAGCGCTCGTAACAAAGTTCGCTTTTCGAACACCATACGCCACAACGCACATGAGCATGCAAGCTCGAGCTTTCTCAGCCCCGCATAGGAGACTTTGAAAAATGCGCGTCCTTTTCTAATCGGCTCGAGCATCGCTTATAAGCTTCAACGCTATGGCTACTCTCTCTCTCTCTCTCTCTCTCTCTCTCTCTCTCTATGTATATATGCGCGAGTGTAGGTGTACGTGTGGCCTACATCGCCGCATGCGTGAACGTATATATACATGGTCGGGAACACGCGATTTGATAAACGGCCCTGGACGTCTCGCGCGCCAAAATAAAGCGTCGCACTTTACATAATGGCCGGTGCGAGTGGAGAGAGCGAGAGAGAGAGAGAGTCTGGGCTTCCAGGAGGAGGAACGACGTTGGGTGGTAGGTTTGAACGAGGGCTTTTTGATGAAATGCCTGCAGCTTGTTATTGTTAGTTTTTGACAAGTTTATATGGATGAATTGTGATTGTGATTGTAATTGTCGAGGCGATTATTTTGCGACAGGTACGTTTTAATCGAAAATTTGTCGCTTCGGTTATGATATAATAACAAAATCGACAGTATTATATTTGCAATAATGGTGTAATCGCGTGAAAGGCGTTATCTTTCGATGCGCTGCCAAATGATTTTGATTTTGATCGCATCGCTGAATAGTTAGAAAATCCAACGCGCAGATAACCTAATTTATATTACGTATCATGTCGCTTGATTATTACAATCGTATAATCAGTCGATGTTCTCCCAAACTATATCAAATAAATCAATTTGATTTTTCATCGGTGTCAAAAATATATGTTCGACTGGAAAAAATTGTTTTTTCGTTTAACGCGTACGGCATAAGGCCGATATAATATCTATAGCCTCGGCCGGCACGAGTAAGCGCTTGAGTGTGTGCGAGTACGCCCAAAGTAGTTGAGTTGAGGAGGGTTACATATAAACTTGATAAAGATTTGCCACTTAAAGATTGTACTCAACTCTACTATGTTAAGCAAGAAGACATTTTTTTTGTACAAAGCCAAAATTGAAGTACCAATAACTTTATTGATCGCCTAACATTTTAAATATAAAAATGAATTTATGTATTCGGAAATGAAAATGTTTCGAACACAAAACTGCAGGATACAATTGAAAATTTAAAAAGCCCAGGGGAGCCGGGGGTCTCGAATAACCGTCTCAAAAGTAGTCTAAACGTGTAGAGGACGAAAAAATACGTAAAAAAAGCGCTTTGGAAAAGTTCTACCTTCAAGCAAGTATACAACAAAATAACCAAAAAATCAACTAATCAAAATACCAAATAATCAAATAACCAAATAACCAAAAACCAAAATAACTAAATAACCAAATAACCAAATAATTAAAAAACATAATATCCAAATAATCAAATATCCAAATAACCAAATAAGCAAATAGCTCTTCTGTTGTTTCGGTATTTGGCATTCCAGATTTTTGGCGATTCTTATTAATCCTAGTTGCTTTTTCGCCATTATGGTAGGTTTCATTAAATAGATTTGTTGCTCATCCTCTCATCATTAAAAGTGAAACTTTCTTGCTCTGTTAGGTGAGCCATACGGATGAAAAAAAAGGACTATTATAATAAATCAGAAAAATCCACACTCGGTTGTTCCTTAATAATAATTCTAAAAAGGACTATTAAAGAAACAACCACTGCACTATACGCGAAAAACTATTATCCTACACGGAAAGTAAATTGGTTCTGGTAATCAAGTTTAATGGTAAAATAAGGCACAACCAAGTCAGTTGATATATCAACCAAGTAACTTCGTGTAAATTTGATATTGATATATATGCAACTAATGGCTTGGTTCAGTGCACCTCGTTTATTTGTAGTTCGCCTGACTATATTTTTTTAAACTCAAACTTGGCAACATTGGAATTTGAAAACAAACCATACTCATTAAAAAAAATCTAAATTAGTTGACATAACTGTTATGCTTGGTTGTATTAATAAAGCCTACCTTTGGTAATGAAGCATCAAGAATATAATTATAAAAACTAAAGTGCTTGCGGTATATTTAATCAAGTCATTAGTTGGGGTAGCCAAATTTTTTTCGTGTATGAAGGACTATTAGATAGTCGGAAAAAAATACTAAAACTTTTGTATGAAACATTTTCTTCTCAAGTGCATTCCAGGCGAGTTATCTAGTTGTACCACTATGCACTTGAACACTGCCCACTGACCTCAAGGTTAAGTTTAAAGTCATATTCGAACGTATAATTTTCCGCTCTTACCATTTCCGGGGTTAAAAGTAGGGGTTCCTACTTGAAAAAATCAACTTGACCTTGAAATAATCTCGAAGGTAATGGCCAAGGACATGGTCATGGTCATCATTAGATAGTCGGGAAAAACTTTTGTATGAGACGTTTTTCTTGGTAGTGCACTCTAATCGAGTTATTAAGGTGTTTCGATACTTTAATGACACCCTGAATATATATACATAAATTTAAAGTTTAGTAATTATAAACTAAATTATATTATTTAAAGTTATTCAAAGTCTGTAGATAGAATTAAAAAAATAAATCACCTCAATTCCGAACATCAATGAATAATATGAGAAGAATTATTTCTGAGTGAACCATAGCTGGTAGTCATCGATAAATTCACTTTTAAATCGGCAAAAAAAAATTATATTTTATCAAGCAGCGAATAGAATCTTAGCTGAAAATAAATAAATATCGATCAACGCAGCAGCAGCTAAATTTCATTCGGCTGCACAACAGAAGAGTTTTCAGAGTCGCAAGATAAGACTCTTCATTACGCGAATTCAAGTCCAAGTCTATACATATAGGTACACGGGCCGGCACACTGAGTAAAGATCCAGCGGCAAAAACTCGAAATCGAGCCCTTTTAATCACGCTCAACTGCACAGTCGCATACCGCGTGTGCTCTTCCTCTCTCTTACAAAGCCGCTTGTTTGCTTTATTTGTCGACTGTCCGCATGCGGCTTTAGCGGCGGCAAGGGTCTCCCCCGTCCACAACGACAAACGGCCCCGCAAGCGGCCAGCGCGCAATTAAACAAACGCGTAATAAAACATCTTCGGTGGCAGTTAACTGTCAATTAGAAGCCGCACCGCAGAGAGCAAAAGCGAGGCTCTCTCTCTCTCTCTCTCTGCGCGCGGATCGATTCTTCGATTGACGTCGCGCGCGCACACACACACACACACACACACACACACACACATGGCAGAGCGAAGAAAAAGGGTACAAGGATCCGCGAAGAAAGGGAGACACATGCAGGAGAAAAGGGGAGCGAGAGACAGAAAGAGAGAGAGGCAGAGCTAAAGGCCGTGACACGAGCGACTGCGTACATTGGCTTTTTCGCGCGCGCGGCCGTATAAGAGTGAGAGGAGACACGCGTGGAGGAAGAAGCGGAGGTCGTACACGGGACGATACGCGGCGGCGCGGGAGAGAAAAGTGTTGGAGAACGAGGAGATGCCTAGCCAGCCGAGACCGGCTATCACGCGATAAACCCGCAATTGTGGCACTCTCTGCGTGTAAGTCAGTGTGTCTGATCCGAATTCATTTTTCCTATATGCTTCCGAACCGAACGAATATTTTTTCATAAAATTTTTTGCACATGTAACTTTAAGATCATATGTGCAACTTATTTTTACCCAAATTTTGCAACTCGACATAATGCTCTGAATGTTGGAATCTTTTTATTCGATGCGTTTGCTTTCTTAAAAAGTAAGCCATGTGGTCCAATATTAAAAAATATTATTGAAAAAACTTGAAACTTTTTGAGAAAGCAAGTTGCCGGAGCCATTAGCAGTGATTTTTATTCGCGGTTAAGGAGCTTGAAGAGACGGGGGATTTGCTGATTTGCATACATTGCCTTTTATAGGCATAGGACAGAGCAAATGATGTCTGCAAAAAATTATAGCTTATTTCTAAAAATGTTATTTGTTGTTTCTTATTTTAAATTGGTTTGTCTTCTTTTCTGGTGGCACCAAAAATTCGAAAGGTTAGTTTTTTATTCTGGTCTGGCAGTGCAAAACATCAAGACGAGCGCGAGTATTGCTAACATAAACGATCAAAATTTCGTGAGAATAGCTCATAATGCGAATGAGAATAACATGGTAAAATAAATAGATATTTTACTGTTTCTTTGTTTACTGTGTTAATTAATTATGAGCTCAAGGTCGATTGTAGGTCGCAATATACTGCTTCTTTATGTAATGCTGTTTTCGGATCGTATTTGAATGTTTCTCAATAGTTCGCACATACGCTCGTTCTAATGACGCACATGTAAATCGACTGTATATTATTTAAAAAGAAACTTTCCGAATAATTTGAAATTTATCAACTCAAAAATACGAATTCCCATCACAAATATAATTTCATTCAGCCTTTACAAGGATGATAAATATCATTTGACTCCGTTCCATTAAACAAGCTCCGAAGCGCGACAATGCAATCGTTAAATCGCTGAACATATCAGTATCCAGTAATTGATAAATTTCATATACGACGGTGTTAACAAACAGCGTATTCCTCGTGGCAATGGCATCGGCATTAAATCACGGCTCGACTCGTACACCATAATGCCTTTTCTCGACTCTCCGCGAGTCCGGCTACGATATACACGTATATTTTAATATTCGTCGGAGTTCGTGGAATATTTATTTAAAGAATGCAAATGCCGCCACATAAAATTATCATAATTTCATAATTAGCGAGGCGGCGGTATTCCTACGCTCTCCCAGCTCCCCAAATGACCAGACACGCTATGCCGAGCGCTAATATATCTTGCGCTCGCTGATACTTATGTACATGCGTACTTCTTTCTCCCGCGAGTTGTCCGTGTATACACGAGGCAGTCTTTTTCTTTCCTTCTCCTCGCGCTCAGATTTGTCTTGTCTCTGCCTAATTTCGAGCAAGAGAAGACAAGAATTTTACTTGTTAATGAGCTTTTAATTTGACGCTTCGTGGGACGTTGTAACCCGTGCGTTGGCGGTGCCTGTGCATTTGATGTGTGTGCGTGTAGGTTACGGTCGCTGTCAATTGTACATAAATTTTATCGTGAAATGCGAGGTTCATGATGTAGGTGTGTGTATGTATATATCGGCCTACAGGAAAAAATATTATATCGAATGATCTGTCATCGCTTGTCTAACCTTCTGATCGCTACTGAGGCAAGCGATTGTAGTGAAAGCATATTGGATCTATAATAAAATTATGGAAAGCGTGCATTTTATGATCCAAGTCTACAGGCAACTATAAAAATGCTATATCTATCTTAAAAGTCTGTAATATTGCATTTTTAACTAAGCGGAGTATTCAAATTGAATATTTTTAGGTAATGCGAAGGCCAATAAATTGAAAAGACATGAAAATATTCAAATTCCAAAAGTATCGTTGAAACACATAACCGATACATCTTTTTTTTTTTCAAAATCCAGACTCCAAGCCAGCTCGAACCATTCATTTTCTAACACACAGCCAGCACACGAGCAGCAGTAGCAGCAGTACGCAGTGACAACGCTCGCTATAATTCAAGCAAAACTAAAAAGCAGAGATAAGATCCTATCGCTTCAACAAAATGCAAAAAAAAAAAAACTAGAGAGAGAGAGAGTGAGGCACACAAAAGCAGAGACACACACGCGTGTATGCAGAAGGCGATCAGCTTTTGACAGAGGTGCCGGGAATCGATAAATTTTTCGGCCCTTATCAGCTCGGCGCACACACACGCATAGACACAGCCAGGCCAGCATAAAAGTAACAGATGCGAATCGGCGCGTCGCGTGCATTTTCATATATATATAGGTATATACTGCCGCTGCCAGGGTATACGGGGCTCGTGCGCAAAATAATGCTTTCCGCGTATATATAACGGCGATACGATTCGTCTCTCTCTCTCTCTCACTCTCTTGCTATATCGGTTTTCCATCTGGGCGCGAGCAGCGAGCTTCCTCCTCCGCAGCAGTATAGCGCCCGAAGGATCTCTGCCCTGTTAGATATGCGATGTTCGATAAGAGAGTAGAGAGAGAGAGAGAGAGAGAGAGAGAGAGAGACTTTGTACGTGCGAGTGCGCAAAGCGAGTATTACGCGCGAGGGCGATGCGTTATAGCGGTAGCACCGGTGGCAGAGCAGCAGTTTCTGCATGCGGGAGAGAAACGGCTCCTAGTCTATATGGCCTCATTTTTCCTACTGAGCTTCTTCTGTGAGCGTGAAAGATGGAGCTTTGTGTGTAGGCAAGATTGATTTGTCCGGGATCGGCTCGACAAATGTGCTCAAGATCCATTTTAGTTCCAAGATTTTGCATGATTTCAAGTTGACTCATATGTCTGAGTTCATTCAGATTTCGGATTGTGCGATATTCGAATTATTTATATTATTATAAGAAGCGTTATTAAAGTTGCAAAATTAATTTTACTAATTATATTTGCATACGCATTTAATTCTTTGTGTATATTTAGATCCTGAACATCTATGGGTGCATTAAATACGAGTCATTGAAATATTTACTTATTTATTGAATAATTTTTTGAATATTATACTTTCAGTACAAATTCAGTACAAATTCTGCATGTGTATTGGAGATAAATATCGTTTTTAGGAGGAATGTATAGGGAAGGTGTCGAGATTCAAACCCTCGACGCACGAATTGGCAGAACGAGTGTGCACGCGCTTTAACATGTTTTTATTAGCATTTTTCTTTGTTCTGCGAATTCGAGACAATTCTAAAGTACATGATTTACAAGTACAATAATTGTATTTCAAAGTTACAAGTACACTTTGGATCATTGATAATATTGCCTCGGTTTAGTGACGCAGCTAGATTGTAGTCGTTGGCTCTACATCTATTTATAATTACAATCTCTTTTCGAGTTAGCATTCTGTTACAAAGCCAAAGAGATCTATTCGGTTTGTAATAGAAATGAAAATATTTTTTACCTTTTCTTAGGCCTTGATTTAGGTTTTCTCTCTGTGATTCTATCTTTGCTTATTGTTTGAATATAGACACGAAGTCGGTAAAAGGTATTAATAGGCTGCATTGAGGTTCAGTATCGGTACTGTTTTTAGCAAGCTTATTTCAAAAAACATTTCATTATATTTGGTACATTGCAACTTTCGGAAGGTTATATGATTGTACATTGACTACAGTCCACCTTGCAAAAGAATTGTTAGAATCATCTAATCCTTTCTCAAGTTTAGTTAGCTGGCGATCTATAAATTCTATCGTATCTACTATAAAAGTATTTTATTTACAAAATATCGATTGGTAAAAAATGCTAGTCTTATCACGCGTAGGTGGACTTGGCAAAATGATACTTGTAAACAAAGGATTTGCTTTTCAATATTATCGGCTGGCTTTAAATTGTTCGGTGAAACATTGTTTTTGTCACGGGGGGGAGGGGAGGGGGAGAGATATGAAAACAATCAGATAATACGATCGAGCGCAGGCTATTGCGTAAAATTTGACGTGTGTAATTTTTTTTAATGATCCTCCGTTTTATCATCGGCGTGCAGGTGAATGGAAATGAAAAAAAAGTTGCCTTATCACGATGCACGTTTTCCAAGGTTTTCCAATTAAAACGAATAAACAAGTGCTTTATCATTCAATAGATTTAAGTGCGGTACCACAGCGTAATTCTATTAAGGCATCGTCAATTGCTTATCAGTGGCAACTTACCAAACTAAATTCCGTTTAATTATGGCTAAAAGCGATGGGGACTGGATGCTTATTAATTTTCTTATGGAAATATCGATTTGTCAATTTAGATGGTTTTTACGGCGTTAAAGTATATTTGTATAACGCCGCTATACCATTCAAAAACTTTATCGAGCCGCGAATCATATATAAAATCTGCACGCGAGGTAACAGAACCCATCTATATAGATTCGCACAAATTGCACTTGGCGCCCACACGATTCGTCGATAGCGTCAGTCGCTCTATGTAAAACACACACCTCGAGCACCGCACAACACAATTCCCCTACTTTTATCCATAGCTCGCGCATATCCGATCCCATTGTCTCATCTCGGCAGTCGAACACAAAAAGCACTGCGCACACACATGCACACCTAGCCTTATCGACATTATGCCATTAATTATGTGAAATTCAGGAGTTTTGCAAAAAAAAAAAGAAGAAAGAAAAAAGAGAGAAGAGAGAGAGAGAGAGACGATGTCGATCGATGCTATCGAGGCGCGCGCTCGCTTAATCATTCAGACACACTGCATGCGCCGTGTATCCGGGAGCTGCTGCTGTTGCTCTTCCGCGTGTGTTGCAGTCTTGTCGCGCGGATCGCGTGGTAGCCTCGGGCATAGAGAGAGAGAGAGAGAGAGAACTTTTTCGCAGATCGGCACACGCCAACGGCAGATGATGACCGGAACCCCGCGCATATATGCGCATTTAAATATATATATGCATAATTTGGCGTGGCTATTAGGGAGCTGCAGGAAGGCGAATTATTTACGGCGCATACCGCCTTTTCTCTTAATTCGTTTCTCCTCTACTGTTTTTGGCCGAGTGGAATTATCATTGGACTGTCGTGGCCCGTTGTTTGCCAGCTGCCGCACTGTCACGAATAATCCTGGCCCGGACTTTTTGTTGCTCTGGTTTTCGCAGCGGCATATGGTAATTGAACGTTTGGTTGAATATTAATCGTCGCGAGTAATGTTTGAACTACTGCAATCGCGTTAAATCGTGGTCCTAGAGATCCCGATAAAAAAATATCATTTTTCAAAGCGTATTCCTTCGCTCAACTAAAAATCAATGACGATTCAAAAGCAACGGGTTCCGGAGAAACTGCCCCTCGAGCGCTGCACGACAATAGCGAGCCGCGCAAACACTCGTCGTATAGGCAAAAACTGCATAGAGATAAGTCAAGATCCCCCCCCATTCACGCAAAGGAAAGTTCAGCGAGCGCAGGATCGGCTTTCCCCGCCAATCCGCGCTGCGGAACGGAAACAGCAGCAGCAGCAGCAGCAGCAGCAGCAGCAGCGGCGGCAACTGCCTCGATTAATGAAAAGTAACGCGTCTGCGGTTGCGGCATTGACGAAAGGAAGCCAGGATGCTTCCTGCATCGGAGAAAAGACGGAGCCGCCCCTGATGCTGCGGAGAAAAGAGAAAGAGCAGCGTCGCGCGACAAAGTCCGATCAAACTCTCCCTCTCCCTCGGTGTATAGCACTATTAATATATATATATATATGTACAGAGTCTATACTCGCGGTTTATCGAACGAGAGAGAGGATGGGTATAGGTGAAAGAGGGAAAAGTGTCGCGTGCACACCTGCAGGCGATAGCCGCATAAAATGCTTTTCAATTCCAGGCGAGTGGAAAGCCAGCCTCCCTTCCCTCCTCCCCGAGGCATCCATTGAGAGAGTCGCGGCGTTAGCGGAGATACGAGGCTGCTGCTGCTGCGCGCCGCGGTGCAAAATAGGGAATAACTCGACGGACCATCATCGGCATATATACGCGATTGTAAACGATTCTGCGTATGTGTGTGCTGCTGCTGCTGCTGCTGCAACGTCTCCGTCGGCATTTTCGTCCCTCTTTTTCTGTCTCTCGCCACCGCCGCTGCGGATGATGCTTGCATGGCTGACGAACGAACGAACGAATGAACGAACGAACGAACGAACGAACGAACGAACGAACAGTAGAAAAGAGAGAAAAGGCCTTTCTTTGTGCTGCTGACGCTGCAGCGCAGAGGCGGACTCTGGCCGATTGTGTGACGTGTTGATAATTTTAAAACAAAGCCACCTGCTCGTCCGTGCATTGTGCAAAAATCACAGACAGACGATGCTTCTGTTACTGCTGCTACCACCTCTTCCCCTTCATGTCTCTCTCTCTCTCTCTCTGTGTGTGTGCTTGAACACGAGCTGTATCAGTGCTATACGCGTCGGTGACACAAAAGTCGCGATGGCGTCCTCGTTTTGTTTTCCTGCTGCCTGGTTTTTTTTTTTATTGAGCGATATGCGACAGACTCGGCGAGTTGTGTCTCTCCCGATTTAGTCGTAGTTTCTCCGATCGGATGTATTGGCCTTGCGCGCCTCGATTCCACTGGGATATGTGGCGAAGCCTTTTTTTTTTGGCTTCGCTTGGGTAATCTTGGGGGACCCATTGTTGTTCTTATGCCGGGACGAGCACAGTGTGAAATGCGCGTTTTATTGTGCTCTGTATCTACAGACCGAGTGTACGTAAGAACTCGAGCTTTGCTCTCCTTCGATCTTTATTCGAATTGAATCGATGGGTCTTATTGGCCCGAATCTTCGATTCTTTTCTTATACACACTGCATGAAAAGCAAAAACAAAAAAAGAACCCGCAGTGAAAATCACTTTGATTTCGTGCATCCCCGCAACTGCAGCCCGCGACCCACACACACGCACACACATGTAGCTGTTCACCGCTATCAGTTCGTATACAGCTCAAAAAGCTCGACGGCCGCCGCGCAGCGCGTATCTCATCCACGGCTCTCTCTCTCTCTCTCTCTCGGCCGACCGTCCACGACAAAACAAAACAATAAAAAAAAATGAAAATAAAAAGGGACCGAGAGGCATATAAAGAGAGGATGAACGCGAGCAGAGTGGGGAAACAATATTGGCGGTCATTCGCATGGGACCATCGCTCTGCGATCTCTCTCTCTCTTTCTCCCTCTTCTTTTTTTTTGTCCTCCACTGCAGGAGATAGAGAGAGAGAGAGCCACACCAGCAGCAGCAGCAGCAGCGCAATTGCAACGCTCTGCAACGAAACTCCGCTCCGAGAGTGCAAATCACAGTGCATACACGTACGCACACACACACACATACACAGCGATGCATGTCATAATGAACACACCGGGGCTTTGCCTTTTTTGTTTTAATTCCGTCGAGCGGAAATATCGGCCATTTTGAATTTTCAATTTTCAACGCTCTAGTAAGTCTCTCTCTCTCTCTCTCTCTCACTCCCAAATATATATACGTACATACGTACGTACACACTGCACACACACACACACACACAAGTGAAAGATTGCAGAGGCACTGCAGATGGATGCGTCCGCGCGCTCTCTCGGTGCTTTGTGTGCGAGTCCACGCGGCGCGCAGAGCGATGATTTATGTATATATACGGCGCGAGTCGCTACCTTTCTCTCTCTCTCTCTCTCTCTCTCTCTCACTCCACCTTGTCGATTGTTAACTGTTAAAGTTTCGGAGCAAGCGCAAGTGCGTGTGTGTGTGTGTGTGGAGCGTTTTCCGCGTGAGAGAGCAGAGAATGCGCACTCGTTTATATATAGGAGAACGGGTATATACTTGGGTACAGGGCGATGAGATAGAGAGAGAGGGAGAGAGAGAGGAGCGTTGATGTTGGCCGTACCACATAGCGAGTCTTAATCCGACCCTATATTTGTTTCCATTAAGATGTTCAGGAGATTCGCCCGATGGTTACACGATGCTTCGCGGCGGACTACTATTTTCCTATGTATCTCGCGCGTATTTGTGATTTGGCCGGGCGTTCGTTGACTCTATAGGTTTGTTATATTTCTTTGCGCCGATTATGAGTTCATATCACGAGAAGTAATGAATGACTGCAGACGTCCCGTGTGCATCGAATTTAGTACATGATTTCAAAAAAGTCCGCATGCACAAATCTATTCAACGAGCAGGATCAAAGTCGAGTCCGTAACACAAACAGCGAGCCACTGTCGCAAGTTGTACCGATGCAACGCTCGCGTCTCCGAGCTATGCCATCGTCCGTCGCATTTTTCACGCGACACACAGCAGAAGCAGACGTTACAATCATCGGAACAGCACCTCCGAGACAACGGTGGGAAAGCAATGGTCGTAGCGGTAGACTGCCTCTATAGCGAGTGCATTTCATTATATCGGCTCATCGATTCGCCAGGATAACTCGTCCGGCCATTGGCCGATCGATCCCTTATAGCAATGGGAGCTATCCCTACCCGATGCAAATCGAAGTCTCTCGGTATCGAGTCGGTGCACGCTTCGAAAAGCGAAAGAAACATCGCCATTGCAGCAGACTCATCGGCGCGTCGTCGTCGTCGTCGTCGCAAAATAGCACCGTGTCATTATCGTTGATTAATTCCGCCGCGCTTCCTATAGCCGCTCTATACACACAGAGCCATGTAGTGGAGAACAAAACGGAAAATCTCGACGATGAGTCACACGCACACAAACACGTCTCCTCTCTTCTTCTTTTTTTTTTCTTCTTTTTTTCGCTAGCAGAGATATCAAAGGCCGATAAGAGGCCTGATGTAAAGGTTTAATAAGCCGTCGCTCGCTGCTGTGCGTGCAGCGGTGCAGCGCGTCTTCATTCCCGAGCTCTCTCTCTCTCTCTCTCTCTCTCTCTCTGACTGTGTGTATGCGCGGGGCTGACGGTTATGGCATTATTTCTAGGATTTATCTGAGAGTCGGATCGCGCCGAGAGAGAACGCGTATATATACCGCGAACGGATTTTCCTATATGCCGCGTGTCCCGCGCAAGTGTTCAGAAGCTCTTCTAGGCCATATTATGCCTTTTTACGTATACGTGTGCGAGTGCAGTCTTTTTGCGAGGATTGCGCAACCGCGACAAATTGCCGCTACTGCAGCGTGGACTTTTCCATATTCGAATGTGTGTGCAGCCGAGTGCATACCTTAGGTGCTCGAGACTCTCCTCTATATACGATGATATGACATAGATGGTGAATTTAATCGGGAGTCGCGCTTTTGCTTACAACGTTGCCTTTTTCTCTCTGCTTTACTATTCTTGGGCAATTTGCCTCGTGTGTACGGAATATATTTATGCCAATGTAGCGAGTTATGCTTGCGCTCGTTGTGCCTTTACTTTTTACCCGTGCGGCGCAAATATTTTTTAATTATTTTTTTTTTCACTAAACAAAGTTTCAATATAGGTAATTCAATTTCGCTTATCCTGAAGCTTTATTTTTTGCCCAAAGTTTTGGTAAATAAGGTATTTGGACATTGCTTTATGACGACTTGATAAGCACCGGTTGAAGGCACTCAAAATACATTTGATCCATAGACGTTATTGAAATCCAGGTACCAGAGCTGGACATTAGACGAAGAACACGATAAAGGTCAGAAATCTACGTTTATTTAAATAATTTCGCATCGTAATTATACGATTTATCACAAAAGTCGATCGTTGCTAAAGCTGATCTCTGACTCTTCCAGACGCGGAAAATTAGCTTATGGCCACTGGCAATTTTTGCATCGCGCCCAGACAACTCGGGTTAACCAACTGGTGGATAAACAGCTTAAAGATTATACACTATTAATCGACGGCAGCGTGAAAGAGAGAGAGAGAGAGAGAGAGAGAGGGATAATGTCAATGAACGTCCGGCACGCGCCTGTCAATCGCGATTAATAATTGAGCCGGGCGCGAGCACCTACACCGCGATATACCGATACCGATCGGGACCGGTTATTAAATCCTCTCTCTCTCTCTCTCTGTCTCTCTTCTGCTGTATAACGCAGAAAGTGTATGTACACGTATAATCGCGGTTATGATTTGGCCGTTTAATTGATTCACTAGATGTATTGCGATGATTCTTTTATTGCCCCGGTTATATACACATATACATACGCGTGATTGGAGCGATGTGCTTTTGTATATGATTGAACGTTTATCTCCTGGGGTGATTGACAGCCGATCGGCCGGCTGTATTCGCTTTACTTTGGGTGGAGGAGAGCTTCGTAAAAAAGTGTGCTAATTTTCAACTGTACGGCTACGTTGGACGTTTTTCTATAGGATGTTTGGAACAATTTATTTTTTATTTTATTTTCACATCCGTAATTATCATAAATCGATTCTTTTAAAAAATTAATTTCGTATAGAGTTTAATTTATACGTGGAATTTTTACTTTGATTATTCGAAACAATCCATTATGCCTAAAAAGCAGATACTTTCGTTCGAAGCACTCGAGAAAACAAACGTGACGACAAAACATCGTCCCATTCAGAGCCGTTAAAAGAAAGAATCAACGTCGGCGGAGCACCGAGAAGGAGAGAGAGAATCAGCGTGAATGCACACGCCCGATAATTCGTCGATATACATTTCAGCAGAAAGGGGAGAAAAGACTTGTTCGCCGCGAATGTACTGCACACAAACACATACGTATATATATGCACGTCACTGCGCAAACTCTTGTCTCCGAGGGGCGAGGATCGGCAGAAAAGAGAGAGAGAGAGAGAGAAGCTGCGCAGACGCTTACTCCTGCGGTTGTCAATTGAAATGGCGACGCCGAGAAAGAGAGGGTAATCTTTCGAGTATCCATTACCAGAGACAGAATGAAACGAGCGAGCCCATGCGAAATGAACGGATGCTTTCTCTCTCTGTATATACATATATATAGCATCTCGCCCTGCCATCTCTCGCGACTCTCTTTTCATCCCGAAGCCGAGTATACACACACACACACACACACACGTACAGACACAGAGGCACACAGTAAAGTCGTTCTCTCATCGAGTAAACTTTGTGTCCCGGCTCGAATCCTTTCAATTTTCCGCAGGTCCCGTTTGTATATCGACACTTGGCCGTGGTCGCAGATGTCACGGACAAATTTCCCTCTCTTTCTCTCTCTCTTTTTTTTTCCAGCGATAACAGAAGAGGAGACGACGAGGACGCCCCGCGCTTAAAACTTATGAAGCGCGCATTTCGAAGCGATAATAAAACTTTCGGTTCGAATAATTTTCGATTGACGGCTGGAGCGGCTTGCAAGCGGGTGCTATACTTTTGCTGCTTTCTATATATACGTATATCGGTGTTTCGTCTTTTTCCGCGGCGGCGCGACACCACAAAGTTGCCAGAGAGCGAGAGAGATGAGTAGCGTTTGGACAAAAGTTCGAGAGATTAAATCGCTCGCCCACTCTGTTGCTGACATTATCGAGCTTCGCTTTTTCGATAGTTCGACTCTTTCTCTCTCTTTCTCGTTAAAGGATGTGTGCAAAAGTACGGGTTTTTGCGTTTGACAGTCGTGGGTGCGCGCGTGTATTGGTCCACTTGGTAAGTTGAAAAAGTGAAAAAAAAAAAGGTGCAGAACGAAGGGATAGGATGGAGTTTGGTTTTGATGTATAGAGCGCCCGCGCGATGACAGAAGAAGCTGCGGATGCGCGAACGTTTTTTACACACACACACACACACACACACATATATGTATTGTTCGGGAGGGGAGCTGGTGCATTGATAAGGGGCTCGAAATGACGGAGGGAGATATATACAAACGGGCGAGATTAATGTGTGGGCTCGCGGTGATTTATTTTGCGGTGCCGCTATATACCGTTATTTAATAATGCACACTGAGTTTTCAGTGTTTTTCGGCTACGCGGATGCAGTACACTCCTGTCGTACGGCAGAAACGGCTCGACGTTCATTCTGATTCACCAGCGATATCGATCCTAATGTTTATGTAATGTAAACATTAGCTCGATTCCTCGATTGACTCTATACTCATCGAACTCAACGTCGACGCGCGAACCGAAATGAAGCCGTTGGCTATCTCGGCATCCCAACACTCGATGATCGACACAACGTCCCAAAACTTTACAACCGAGAAAATTCAAGACCCACACACACGTATATGTATATGTATATATATAGAATAGGAGGACGTATAGGAGTAGGAGGTATATGTAGGTGAGGCAGTCGAGTTGCGCGGTCTACATGTATATATATACATAAGCGAATATATATCGCGTGCGGTCGGGTGCACGCGGTCAGTTATATCCAAGATGCCTATCAGGCCGCTCCGCCGCCCCGCCGGCGGCCCTTATCAGTAATTTATCTGAGCAGGCATTAGTGTTTGGGCGAGCTGCTGCTGCTGCTGCTGCTGCTGCTGTTCCCGGGTCCCTCGACTTCGCGATGGCGTGCGCGCAAGCGCGAGCCGCTCGTAGCCTTCGCTCGCAGCCTAAATTATTCATGTATATACACAGTCGCTCTCTCTCTCTCTCTCTCTCTCTCTCTCTCTCTCTGTCTTATCGTCATTTGATTAAGCGGGGCCGGCGGGCCGAAAGTGCGCGGCGGCGGTGCGGCGGCGCTCGGCTGACTTTTATATGCGCGAGAACAAATTGCCGCTAATGCCGAAAATAACAACCCCCGAGGAGCGAGTGCGCGGGGCCGAAGGGAAGGGCTTTATGTGTGTACCGTGCCGGAACTTCCTCTCGAACGATAAATAAGAAGTAACGCGCGCTACTCTGCAGCTCTTGAATTTCTTCTTTTTTCTTTTTCTTTTTCCTGCTTTATATGTACACCGCTCGAGAGTTGGTGAAAAATTATTGTGTCTATTAGCTGGGGTTCTAGTTTAAGGATATACTCTTATTTTTGGGGAGGGTAGTACGAATACGAGTTTCGGGTCAGTTTGAGTTTTATTCGATGAGCTGAGCAATCGGTATCGGTGGTCTTTCATCTCTCAATCACATTCTTATATTACAGCGTAAATGCTGCCTTCTATTTACTCTAGCAATTTGGATGAAATTTTGCGGGGGAAAAAAAAAACAAAGGTTGCGACGAAATGTGAATTTATTATCAGAAAATTGTACGTATACAGAAGTGAAGTGGAGTATCGTTTCAATATTGAACGTTAACGGAGCACCGTATCGTCACTTCTCCATCCCCGACATCGTCATCATGAAAATTTCATTATTCAACCCCCCCAAGACCAGAAGCGCCCGGTGAGACGACAAAAAAAAATCAATTGGCCCGCGCGTCAAAGACAAACGCGCAAGCTCGAGTCGCCGCATTAAAATTGGAGGCTCGAGAAAAATAATTACTCGAGTTTAGATAAGAGGGGCCTATCTCCCTGAGTGTGTAGTTTCTAGGGAGGAGGTAAGGGGGGAGGGGAGGGCCGACGGGAGGTAGACAGCAAATAGATAGGCATCTAACGTGCAAGGGCTCCCATTAGCGAGTAACAGCTCACACATACGTATACACACACATAGAGAGAGAGAGAGAGAGAGAGAGAGAGAGAGATAGCCGCGCACAGCCTATCTATTTATCATCAGATAATGCCGCATTTATCTCGCGAAAGCTGCCGAGGTCCGAGATAGTCTCGCAAGTCCGGGGTCCCGGGCGCCTAATCGTCGCGTGTTATTATGCCGCTTCTCCGCTGGTGGTCGCACATGCACGTTTATTAGCACCGAGAAACCCTGCGAGTAAGTGTGCAGGTATATATGGTCGTTGTGTGCGAGTACGGGGGGCTACTTGTCGCTTGGTCTGCGCGCTGGACGGCCTCGTTTATATACCCCCCGAGCATTTATTAACATTTGCCATAGAGCGCGAGCGAGCTTTTTTCATTGTTGACAAGAGGCTCCGTCTTCTTTTACAAATTGTCTTGGCTGCGAAATGAAGGTTTTTTTCTTTTTTATTTACGACGTTAGGGCGATACGTTGTATTAATCGTGTTTGCGAAGTGGGTGCGCGCTGCTAGAGGATACAAAATTGATTATTTATATTGCTTTTGTGACAACGAAACTATCGCGTGTGTCACTTCTCGTTCTAATTTATGAAACATTAAATTGTACCTCGTTGTTAGGTTTATTAGGTTATCGGATTATTGTGAGTTTTTGTGAGTTAAAAGATTATCGAGTAGTTGGGCTATTCCTTCGCACATTGATTAATTAATTGATTGTTGGAATTTGACATACATAAATAAAACCAAAATTATCCACTAAAATACTCGAAAGTTCATTTTTATCCAAATACAGGAACAGTATTATATACTTGTAACATTTGAAAAAAGATGTCCTCTTTCCCCACAAATAAAAATGAAAGGTAAAAGAACGGCGACAAGAAAAACAAAATCTGTACATCTCTTGGACCGCGTGTCGCGTCACCAGGATAAAAACACAAGTATATGCCGTCTGGTCGCGCGGCGCCGAAAGAAAGCGGGACGCCACACGCGCGGCTCGGAAAACTTCAAAAGCCGTAAGAAAAACAGCCTAGAATCCAAATCGCAGCGAGGTGGAGGAAGCAGAAGAAAGTATCCTCACCGTTTCCCCTCCTCCTCGAGAAACTAGTGAGAGAGAGAGAGAGAGAGAGAAATCGTCGCCGCCGGCGCCAGCGATGCGACGTGTCTGCCCCTCTCTCTCTAGTTCTCTCTTTTTCGCGGCCTTACGCGCGCACACAAAAGGCCCCCCGATGATTTAAAGTCTAACCCTACGACTATTAGATACGCCTCGGTCTCTTCCTCCCGCTGACACTTGTGTTTTTTTTCCCCTCCACCTCCTCGTACGGCCTTCCGACGCCTGCGTCGTTGGCCCGAGACAATGGCTCATGGCACCTTGCGCGATGCAGTCCTTTTTTTTTTTGTCGCTGGTTCGTCGAGGACGAGGTCTGAGTTGTAAAACGCACGGAGAGAGGACCTGTATGTGCGTATAATATAGGCCTCGGTTTCGCCCAGTGTCTCCACGGAGACTCGAAAACTCCGGGGATTCGGTGAGTGCAGCAGAGAGAGAGAGAGGGAGAGCACCTTTTTTTCTCGGGGAGCCTCGTCTACGTTTAGGTTACATGCATAGCGGAATTTTCATGGGTATATCGATTGCAGAGATATATATTGCGATGGCTGCCAGGTAATGAGACTAAGCGTGACGAATGCTCTCGAGGGACTGTTTTTTCTTACGGCACCGCAAAACTTTTCGGCTCCGTGTATATATATATTTATCTTGCATGCGGCCCGGTAAGGAAGAGGCTGTACGGAGTATATATATATGGAAAGCTCCTGATGCTCGTGGTCAAGGTGATTTTCATGGATATTGATACAGTTGTTAAATTGGACGCGTTTTCTTTCGGACAGTATTCCGAAGGACTCAGCCGATCTAGAACAACTATGTCAGAAGCGTTAACCATCATTATTATTATTGCTATGGTTATCTACGATGTTAAGTATTTTTGCTTGTTCATTGCATCATTTTGTTTAACATTTTTTTCCCCACCGCTGAATGTATCGCAAATATGATTCAATGCGATATATAACGAATTATTATTTTGAATTTATTGGAAGCGCGTGAAAAACTAGTGTCGATGCTGATTTCTTAATTATAAACTTCGTTAAAAGTCTCCGACACGCGGGAAATTTCGCGTAAAACACATCCGACAATTAGCCTTACCGATATATGTATCACTTGCACTGAATAACTTTTATACCCTGCAATGTGTATTGCACTAAGCGAGAAGAACACAAAATGGATCCTTCGGAAAAGCGATCGCCATTGCGAGCGGGGCGAAAAATCGCCCGCACATATACAAACTCGCGATCGATTCTCTCTCGCCTATATAATACTTACCCTCGCAGCCGCGCAACGACTGCGTCCAATTAACGTTGGCCAGTACAGCACAGAGAGAGAGAGAGAGAGAGAGCCGCAGCGAGAATCAGAGCGGGGCATTTAAACTCGATCCGTTAAGCTTCCAGCGCCGAGAGAGAGAGAGAGAGAGAGAGAGAGAGAAGTCAGCCCACGGGGGCTCACGCTAACCCCTCGTTAAGTCATAACTTAGCCCCGACGCCTATATACAACCGCGCGCGCGGCCTCGCTAGCTTCGCGCGGCCACGTGTCCAACTGCGACCCCCTTTTCCCCGCCTTTTTCCACGCCGAGCTACTTTACATGTGTCCGACCGCGTATAGTGTGTAGTGTGCGTTAGCGCATGTATATATATATATATGTATACGCGTCCGACCTTCTTGCGGCGAGAAGTGAACTGCCCTTCGCGGCCCCGACGTCCACTTCTTTCGTGGATTCGTTGGACAGCGCCGCGAGTGAGTTGGGGAATCGGTCGATAAGCCCACGCGACTATAGGTCTGCGCTATACGCTCAAATCGGCTGGATTTTTAACGCCGTCGCTTTATCGAGCTTCGTTTTGCATTTATATACTAGAACGAGCTTTTTGTTTAATATAGAATAGCATGTGGCTCGAACT
>UELU01142221.1:0-10565 GCA_900490025.1 Megastigmus dorsalis
ATATTATATATATATATATATTTAATATAATAAGATATATTTAAGGAAATAAGATTTTTCTGTGCTTATTTTTATTATTATCGAATAGTGATTCGTTAAATATTCGAGATAGTTTTAATTTGCTTAGTATGAAATGGAAAAATAAATTGTTCCCGTCTCCCTGCCGGATGCTCTCGAGTATACCAGGGTGTAGTTTGAGGGAAAAGGGAATGCGGTGCAAGTTTAACAAAATAAAGCAATTCAATTTAAATGAAACAAATAACAAGCTATATTCTGTAAATCATAAGTAACAATTTGATATAAACAATTAGTTTTCTTAACGACGATGGTAATTATCCCTCTGACGCTATAATACATAAATAGAAGACACAGTATTAATTTGTGCGCGTAATTACGTACGCGAAGCGTAATCTAAACTAATCTAAGTAAATTTAAACCCCGGTGATCTAGTTGCGCTCCAGCGCGAAAGGTAGGTTTGCATATGTGTGTTACGAGTATATTTCTTGGAGGGTGGAAAAGGTTTCTACCGTGGGCACCGCGGGAATCCTCGACGGAGTCGGACATGAGCCAGGGGCACCTCACTCGTGACCGACGTGCGGGTTATCGGGTTTGTGTGAAGAGAGGGGCACCTCTACTCCAGCACACGGAATAACGCAAAGAGAGGGGCACCTCTACTTTGTCATCGGGTCTGGGCATCGGTTCCTGAGGAGCACCTCGTGACCGCGGCGGATAGTTGAGGAGCACCTCGACTAGAGGATCAGGAGAGGAGTTCGGGTCCGAAGGACAACGGTCTAGTAATCAGAGAGGCACCTCTGACTTTACTATTGCGTGTAGCCCTGCCCAAGGAGCACCGTGGTCGAACTCTCTATTTGTGGCCAGCGCGAGCCAATTTGTACGCTCGTACTGGCTCATTCGGATCGAGCGCTCGTCGATCTCGATATTCGCGTAAGGCCGGCGGACTGTTCGCGCCTGACATGCATGTGAGAGCGCGTACGTGAGCCGCGCTCGGCTCGCGAATATGTATTTTCGCAACGACGCGCTATCGTTGCACACATAATATTATAGACCAGATAAGGACCATAACAAATCAGCAAAAGCAGCATGAGCACTTTCACTAAGTAAAACCCGTTTCTCTTTAGAAATAGATACATAAGTCAAAAGATTTAATGGACAATATGGGAGCATACATACAACAGAGGTACATTCGAATAACATTTTTTGTGCACTTACAGAATGCACGTCACCAGCACATAATAAACTCGTCCTGTACAACAAAATAAACAGAAATATAAAAAAAAAGTAACAAATAACTCTCATGGTACTTCACTACAATTTTTCCAGCATCAACGCATTCAAAAATTAGTAATATTCTTATATTTACCATATGAGGTGAATCAAAACACTAGAGATTATTTTCGTATACGTATTTTGCACAATGTATCAAGTCTTAGAATATCATAAACAACGAAAGTAGTCTTGAAAGTCAACCCTCTTTAACATATAAATTTTTATCCAGCGGGCGGCCTTTTTGTATATTTTTAAGCAAATGTAAGAACCCTTGCAGGCTTCCGTAAAACCTCGTTATATTGCATGGGAAATATCAATCAACATATTATTACATAAAAATATTAGATACAATTTTCAGATTAAAGGATATCAATGCAACATTACAAGTGTCGTACCCAAGCCAAAACCTTTTTTTTGTATCAGCATCTTTTCTTGATTTTTTTTCACTGCGACGCCGTCGAGCTCTCATTTGCGCGTGTCCTTGCGGCACCTGCATGGGCGCAGGTGATGAGGCCTCGGTCGTGTTACATAGGACACCGATCTGTCCTATTATTTTATTCATTAGCGCTCAAATATTATATTACAATAAAGTGCAACTACGATAAAGTGCATTCCAAAGAAGTGCAACTCGTAGCTGATCACGCCATAAAATGTAAGCGTCAGCAGATGCAGCAGCTTTTCACCCGGCAACAGTCAAAATACCGACTGTACAAAAAATCGCACGAGGCGATTATTACCATCTCCACCACCTCCAATCAAGCACAATATAAGCAGCCCCATCGGGCCACATCGCATCTAGAACCACTCGACGTATCGTGAATAAACGCAGTATAAATTTCTCCAGTCTTCGCGTCACTTTATTGACCTGCCCTCTAAAATGCCTTTCCGGGTTAAGTTACCGGAGAGTCGGACGAAACAGAATCCACATAGAGAGAAAGGTTCTCTCGTCACAATTGTCTTATGTGACACATAATACAACCACTAATATCAGCTACTGGAAAACTATTAATACCGGCATTGCTTGTTGAAAAAACCAACTGGTAAGTTCGACCCTGCTGCAGAACAAAAATTATTCAGAACAGAAAACGTATACGTGGAAGCATCCACATCTGGAAAATTAACAACAAGTAAGAAAACTGATAACCATTTTTATATTATAATATCGTGGTTAAGTTAATTAATAAGTTGTTCAATTGCAGATCACTTCAAAATTTGGTTGGAAAAAATATTTTATCCATAAGTAGGTCATCACGTTATACTATTACTTGATTATTGGAGTGGTCATTGAGACAGAGTCGTAAAGGAAACGATGCCAGAAAATAAAATTGTTAGAGTAAAAAAAATTCTAATCGGAACCAAGAGAAGAATTTAACCATTTGATGTATATGGATTCCGTATTTAGAAAAAATATCTCAGAAAATTTTCTGACAGTGTAAATTTGATGGATTATGATTTGAATTTACATGTTAGAAACAATATAATTAAACTTCAGTCTTTGTTCCATAATCAACAGCTTTCACCAAGATATGAATATCTATTCAAATATTCCTGGTATAAAACTGGTTATATCGATGATAGACTGGACAAATTTGATAATCCTCTAAAAGAAGAATGCACAAAAATTGCGATAGTACGATGTGATTGATGCAAAAGAACACTGTGTTTCGAACACTTTTATGAAGATTACCATTATTGTAAAAATTTCGTAAAATGATATATTTTATGCACACTACAAAGAAATGCCCTATGGCAAAAGGTACAAGATTGTTGATTATTATTATTACACTCTGTTGTTCACAAAAATGCATTATAACTTACATTTATAATGAAGAAGTTTTAATAACATTCTCATATCAATTATTACTGAAATTATAAAACTGCTTAGCACGCAGAATTTTCTCATTTAGAAATTTAGGTTTTTGGGGTTGGTTGGTTCTTAAAATGTTATTAATGTCAGGACCGATTGACACGAAACCATCAATGATCATCAAACCGTATGGTATTGCATCATGGGGGTACATAAACAGAGATGAATTGAGGAACCACATTATGTTCCCAATAGAACAGTCAGCATTTTTTAATGATGTAGCAAGAGATCTAGGTGGCCATACGATTAATAACAAAGAAGGAACAATATTAAGATTATTAAACTAGAACACAATAGATATAATTATTGAATCAACATGGAATAGAGTATGGTACAAATTCATAAGTATATTAATGATTAAACAAGTCATAAAAATGATGATGGAAATAATAATCAACAGAGTTACGTTACATCGTGTCTGCGGATAGTCCCTACATCTATTAGGAGCATTATGGAATCCCGTATCTGAGTTCTTAGTTTGTATTGGAAAAGCACCGAAATCAATTAGAAACCAAACACCTGTGGCCAGAAACACGACAATAGATGTAGAGCAAGTAGTAACTTTAACCTTTAGAGTACCGGAATTTTAGGTAGCGTTTCGCCCTCAGAAAAGTGGTATAAAAGGTATCTTATATCAGTGATTGATCATAGGCAAAGTGTCGATCAGGGGGTGAGCCAATATATTGATTTTCCGGTACTCTAAAGGTTAATATAAAGATATTTACAACCATATAGAGGAAGAAGATTATTGAAGGAAGAGATAAAAGAATTACAACAGCCAATCTTCTTCTCACTAGGTTAAATCTCAGTAAATATTTTTTGCGTTTGCTGGTGTATTTGTTATATACCAAGCAATCGATTAACGGTGGAGGTGTTACGTCTCCCTACATTAATATTTAAAATTACGATAGAAATTTCTATAGTTAGCTTGTACCTTACTAGTAAAAGTTTTCCAAAATTCCATGGCCTAATTTTACCAAGCACTTCCATACTAAAAACAGGGATGAGAAGTCGCATTTCGAACACTGAGTTGAGAAAAATAGTATACGATATGCATGGGCGTAAGTAATCCTCACACTCGTGCTGTTGTAAAAATAAAAAAAAAAAATTTAAATGGAAACAAAAAGGTATCATGAGATCGAAAAGACAAAATAGGTTAAAATAAGGGATTTAGATGAAAATTTGGTCGGACCAAAACGAACAACAAAAAAAGGAATATTAAAAATATTAGAAAGTAATATCGCTAAACTTTTTATAAATTTAATATATTCCTCGCTAAAAATATATTTTTATAGATACACTTGCAGCATCTTCAGATACACTTTTGTTCAAGTTGGGGCAAAAAGTTTTTAATCTTTTGCTAAACTTAATATATTCATCGTTAAAAATATATTTTTAAAGATACACTTGTAACATTTTCAGCTGCACTTTTGCTAAACTTGTTCTTACCTAACACTTTAAACTTTCGAAATGATGTTGCTACAGCCCAATATAAAAAAAATTTAGTTGCTTGGTATAAAAAGGATGGAACAGTTCAAAAGGTAATTGTGACTACAGTATATTTCTGAAGTAAAATGGCTCGCTCATCGTCTACTGCTAATAAAGATTCTGGTGCGAGTAAGCACATGACACTCCATAAAGACTGGTATGTAGAATATAAGCCCTTTAATAAGATTAAATCAGTTCGTATAGGTGATGGATCCTTACTCGATGCCTATGGATCAGGCAGTATTAATGTATTAACATATGATGGATATAATTGGAATAAAAATCATTTAGCTGATGTGATATACGTACCTGAACTGCAGTATAACCTCTTCTCGTCAAATGCAGCCATGGATAAAGGACTGTCCATGGCATAAAATAGATACACCTGTAAATTCAGTAATGAAGAAAAGAAAGTAATTGCAGTAGGTGAGCGAAGAAACAATCTATTTGTCATGACATTTAAAATTTATGAATCAAGGTCAAGTTGGTATCAGAATGAAGAAGCTATGATAGCATCGACTGGTAATTCATTAGCAACATGGCATGAAAAACTTGCTCACCAAAATTACCAAAGAGTTAAGAAGATATTAAATAAAGCAAAAATTATAGTAAGTGATAAATCAGAACCTTTCTGAGATGCATGTACATTAGCTATGTCGCACAGATGAAGATTAGTGACTCCAAAACTAACCGCATTGACGAGCTAATTCATTCTGATCTCTGCGGACCAATGCCAGTGAAGAGTTTGAATGGATCACAGTATTTCCTGCTTTTCAAGAATGACTATTCTCATTTTAGAACAGTAAATTACTTAGCAAATAAGTCAGATGTATATAGCTGTATGGAAGATTTTGTAAGAAAGACTGAAAAACATTGTCCACGAGGAATTATAATGATTCGAACAGACAATGGATTAGAATTCTTAAATCAAAAAGTCTCAACATTACTTAAAACCAATGGTATTACTCATCAAAGAACAGTGGTATATTCTCCAGAACAGAATGGTTCAGCGGAGAGACAAAATAGAACACTAGTTGAAGCGGCTCAAAGTATGATGGCAGCTAAATCCTTTGAAAAGAAATTTTGGGCAGAAGCGATAAACACTGCCAGTTATGTGTTGGACTGCACAGGAACAAGCAGCATGGAAAACAAAACTCCATCTGAGATATGGTATAATAAAAGCAAAATGATTCAAAAGTTACATATATTTGGTGAAAAAGTGTTTACACATATACCTAAACAATTAAGAAGAAAACTAGATAATAAAAGTAAACCTGGATATTTTATAGGCTATGCGCAAGATGTAAAAGGTTATAAAGTATGATATCCAGAAACTAATAAAATTGAGATACCGAGAGATCTGATGTTCACTGGAATACAGAACCTGTAAATAAAACTAAAATTAAGGATTATTTTAGCATATTGGACCTACCTAGTTTCGAGTCAAATCGAGTCAACTTACCAACACCGAAACCTGTAGTTGAATGTGAAGCAGAAAGAAAGTTACCAGATGATGAATCTGAAATAGAAAATGAAAATCAAACTGATGAAGAAGAATCATATTCATCGGCTAATATACAAACTGCACAAACTACAAATAATGCTTAAGCCATAGAATTTCAAGAAACAGGAACAGCATTAGCAGACCAGCCAGATATGATGAATATGTAATTGATGAAGCAGTCGTGGTAGACATGGAGGAACCGATGACATTCTCTGAAGCCATGAGCTGCTCCGATTCATCTCAATGGAAGAAACCTATGAGTGAGGAGCTGGCATCGATGGACAAAAATCATGTCTGGGATATTGTTGAACCACCTAAAACACAGACAATAATGGAGAGTCGTTGGATTTTTAAAATTAAAAGAGATTCATGCATCAATATCGAGAAATATAGAGCAAAATTGGTAGCTAAAGATTTTTCGCAAAGGGAAGGCATTGATTACCATAAAACATTCTGTCCTGCTATAAGATTCGACAGTATTCGTTTAATACCAACCATTACTGCAAGTGAAAAGCTTATATTAGAATAATTTGATATAAAAACAGCATTTCTAAATGGAGAAATTGAAGAATATATATAAATGAAACAACCTCAAGGTTTTTCTGATGGAACTGATAGGGTATGTAAACTCAAGCGTAGTCTGTATCGATTAAAACAATCATCTAGATGCTGGAATCAAAAATTCACCTCATTTCTAAAGAGGCTTCAAGAAGCTGAAAGATGGATCAATTTTCTTACATCAAGGTAACTACACGAACAAGATACTTACCAGATTTAATATGTTAGATGCTAATCCAGTGACCATTCCTGCTCATACTCAGGATGAAATGTGTATTGAAATGCACAAGACACATCAAGTAAATGCTCGAAAACCTTATCGAGAGGCTGTAGCTAGTCTAATGTATCTTTCCACTGGAACAAGGCCGGACTTCACGTTTGCAGTGAATAGAGCAAGTAAATTACACTGGAATGCAATAAAGAGAATATTTAAATATTTAAAAGGCACACAAGAGTATGGATTGTTGCTTAAACCAAATCATGCATTTAGTGCCTCCGATCATGCTGGCGCAAAATAATCTCGCAAATCTACCTCAAGATATGTAGTTAAAATTGGAAAATGTATGTTAACATGGAATTCAAGAAAACAATCAACTGTAGCACTATCATCAACAAATGCAGAATACATAGCAGCCTGTGAAACAACAAAAGAGATCATGTGGTTAAAGAAGCTAATAAAAGAAGTTTGTGGTTATGAAAACTTCAATACTGTAACTCTTTATATAGATAATCAAAGTGCTATTCATCTGATCAAGAATCCAGTCTTTCATAAGCGTAGAAAACACATAGAAATAAAGTATCATTACACGAGAGAGAAGTACGAAGAAAAACAATTAAAATTTTTTGATTAAATAATAAAATTTAATTTATACAACTCTGCATACCATAGTAACATCAACTACAAACAATTTAAGGCCAATTACATCAAAATTGATCAATCCGTTGGACCTGTAGTTTACGCGAAACTTCAAAATTTCATGTTTTCCAGAAAACAGCTTTACAGTTGCATGAACCATATCATCAAAATGATCTCTTTTCTTTTTGAAAACTTCTTTTTCTAAAATATAAAAAATATATTAATTATGTCAGCACATTTTAAATTATTGACTGAATAACATACTTTGAGATCCCTGTTGACGAGCCGAATGTTAGAGCCTGGAAAACCTCAATCAGTCCTATTTATTTTTTTAAATATTTTTGAAATATTAAAAAAATATTAAAAGAAACTACAACAACATTACAAAAAATTCTCTGCCTCTCTTGAACTCTGTGTGTAGACACTGGACACTGGACCTGCAACTAAAAGAAAAGATTATTTTTTACAAAGTATTTTTTCTTTCAAGAAATAAATTGTATTTTATTAAAAAATGGGTTTTTACTTATCTGACAAAATCCAGCTGCATCCATTTCTCATTCAGCGCCAAATCGCAGTAAAAAAAATTATTATTTTACCTTGCTATACTGGAGCTTTCCGCAATAATCCAGCATCACTAAACACAATGATTAAAGACATTTGGGCAATTTGGTATCACAAGGCTTCCACTGATGAATATCCGGGACACCAGTTCCGTTCAATTCGTAGGTACTCTTGGTGTAAATGCCTGCGAGCTGTAGCTCTGAACAGTTTACATGAACTCCACCATAAAAACATACTTCTACAAGCAGTTTTCGATAGCAGCAGACCAGTTTTTACAAAAATGACATCTATTTTTCTCTTGAAACGTTGTCTTAAGAACATTTAGTGGGAAATCTGTCCAAAACCATATTTGTAAGCCTGGACTCGTTGTAACGGGGAGCAAATGTTCTTGAGTCAGTCTCCTTGCTCTTCTTGCCTCCAGAGAATTGGCAAGCATCTTCTGTACAGCATGAACTTTTATCATTACTGGTTTGCACTCAACCAATGCAAGAGTGCGCATGCATTATTTCGAACACTTTCATAAAACTGGTCCTTCCATCATAATATATTGTAACTGGAATTATTAAACAAATTTTTAAAATATTCAATAAACTAAAAGAAGTTTTTGGAAGAATTTTCACACAAAGTTATTAAACCTTTTATAGCTATTTTGGTTAGAACTATTTTTTATAAATAAATAGATGAAAGTTTATCTACTTATCACTCACTAACTCACGAATTCACGATTGATCTAAGATTAAAATTGTAGTTTGATTAAAAAAAGGTAAATTTATGCCTAAGAGTGTTAACCTCAAACTAGTTGCCAAAGTGTCAACTACATGAAAAATTACATGCATCTATACTTATAATACACATATAAGATACCTAGAAGCAGCCATAGTAATTTATATTAATATTTAATAGGTTGCAGGACAAATAAATAAGGATTAATGTATATAAATCTGATATTTATTAATGGTGTATGATAAACACTTGTTACAACGTGGCGTTTTACTCAGCTATATCTATACATTCATATCTAACATACATAGTATAAGCCGTGTTGCAACGGTAACAAAACTAAGTGAGTTGGTACCCCTAAATTAAGTCCACTTGTATTCAATACTGAAAGCATGTTGTGGGAACTATATTTCAACACTCCCTCTGTTTCCACAATATACATAATTATTTAAAATTTAAAATTAAATAATATCTTGTTCCGTAGATACTCAAAAGTTTTTCTATCTAGTGGATTGGTGAGGATATCCAATTCTTGTTCATGTGTGTTTATGTATTCCAAATCAAATTGTTTTTCTTCGTACATCTCTCTTGTGTAGTGATGCTTTATTTCTATGTGTTTTCTATGCTTATGAAAGACTGAATTCTTGATCAGACTAACAGCACTTTGATTTTTTATACAGGGTGTAAATCCAATGAATAATAGGCTCTACGGCATCGGATAGAGCAGATAATTCTAAGAAGAAAATCGTTTTAAAATTTTTCGATCCCATCAGTAATTATTGAGTAATCATCGATTGAAAATTAGCCAAGCGAGCCAATCAGGAGAGAGCTACAGCGGCAGGCGAACGCCTGGCTGGCGGAGTAGGCCGGCCCGCTGACTACCTCCCCACCGGCCGAGCAGCGGCTGCCGCTGCGCCGTCGATTGGCTGTTGCGGCTTCTGCGAAAAAAATTCGGCAGGTCGACTGCATTGTTGAAAGTTCATAGTCAATCCCTTAATTTAATTAAGTAACGTCTAGCGCAAAATCAGATACTAATTCTTTTGACTTATTAATTTACTAGTTAATTTACTATCTAATGTAACACCGAGACTCACGACGGCGTCGGAAAAAGGCGCAAGCGCTCCGCTCCCCATATCAATGTCTGGCAATCCCATTTTCACCAAATCATTAACATATTTTCTAGAACCAAATAAAATTGCTTTGGTCTTGCCAGTATTGAGACGGAGAGACAATCGCTCAGCACACGTCGACACCATCCATGCCACTTCAGACAGGCGAGCTATGCCCTCCAGAAGTTTATCTGCAGGGATTTGCAGATAAATCTGTAGGTCATCGGCATATAATATGTGCTTGACCGCCCTACGGTCAAAAAGGTCTTTTTGGTCATTGATGTAGAGACTGAAGAGCAAAGGCCCGAGGACCGACCCCTGTAGTACACCCAAATTTGTCTCAACCCACGAGGAATAACCATCCTTACATAAACCCACTGTGTGCAGCCTTGTAAATACGATTTAATCTACAGGAGTGCGGTCCTCGAGAACCCGAGATCGTGCAATTTGCTCAACAGTCTCGAAGGAGAGATGGTGTCAAACGCCTTACTGAAGTCAAAGAGCTGTTGTAGTTTAAGCAGGGCTGTCTGTGTACTGTGATGCTGTCTGAACCCTGCCTGAAAAGGATCGAGAATGCCCGCCCTGGAGAGATAGCTGGTAATCTGGGAGTGTGCA
>UELU01142222.1:0-11004 GCA_900490025.1 Megastigmus dorsalis
TCTTTCTTTCTCTCTGCAAAGCCTTGTTCTGCGAGCGAATGTACGCAGCCGAAGGTAAAATTAACGAGAGTCGAGCAAAATTATGTACCTATAATTTTCATAATGCGCATCCTATCCGTTTCAGCATGAAGAAATCTTTTTTTTCGGTGTTACTGGATAAGAAATGAGGACTAATGGATTTTGAAAGCTAGGAATTAGCAAAGATTATAGCGAAAAAAAATCTTTACCGACTATAGTTTACTTTACGAATTACGGAAGTGCGTTTTTATTTCGCGCAAATACCATTTGATTTTTCACTCAATGAATCATTGGTCTTGTAAGTAGGTATTTTCTTTGAAAATGTTGGCAGAAGAATATTTTTAGAATTGAATATTTTCAACGAAGATGTTTAAGCTTATAACATTACCAAACGAGCCAAATTGAAATGCAAAGTCAAACAACATAAAATCTGTTAACACGCATTACCTACTTGTGCCAGAAGTGTATTATTGATTGAGTAAGCAGTATGAATAATTGCTCGCAATAAATCAGCGAACGGGAAGATGTTTTCATTAACTCTGTCAAGTTAATTATCAACGCGAGGAAGCAAATCGGTGCCATTAACGAGTAACTCTGCGAACCTACTTTTTGCGTGTCAAAAACTATTTCGCGAATTAAATAACAACTCTTTGCGCGACTACCGCGCAATCTCGAAATACTTGAAATCTCGTAACATAAAAGATTTCGCTATTCGCATACCTCGAAGAACTAGAGAAATGCATAAAGAACTCTCACGATAAAAATTACAGAATAAACAATCATAAAGTGCCGAACGAAAAAAAAGTGTTGTTGCAGGAAAAGAACGAGATGCTCGCCGCGGCCAAGAGCAAAAACAACATGCTGCATGATACTTGAGTTTGCAAGGGGCCACGTGTCTGTATGTGTGCTCACAAGTAATAAAGTACTACCATTTAATAAATGCGAAGCGTACACGTGCTCGGCTAGAGAAGCACGTGCTGAATCTCACCTGTGCATGTGTGTGTATGCGTGTGTGCTGCAGGCTTACTTTTTCCTCTTCATCATCCTTCCTTCTTGCATTTTCGCCGAGTCCGATTTCTACGACCCAAGAGATGTGAGCATATGGCGAAGCTACGGCATGACGGGCGCTTCTTCATCCACTTCTTCCGTCCGACGGGAGATTCTGCGAAAAAAATTATACGCTCGTTAATGACGCCTCGGCGTTGTTTCATGGTTGTTGTAAATATAAACGGCCATCGACGACGTGTACATGGGTTTGTTTAATACTATGTGGATTTTATTAAAATCTTAATTGGCTAGAGCAAGTATTATCGATACTTGTGAGTGTAAATTACGAAAAGTTACCTATTTTTTTCTCTGTTTGGATCTTTTATTTTCTTGAAAGTATGTTACGAGATTTTTGTCTTTCCATGGAAAACGAGCTCTCGGTTTTATGTGGTTCCGTTCCGTTGATGCAAATCGGTGTAGTTTCGATATAAAATACGACGCGTTACTTACATTGTTAACGACACATTGGAAAATGTTAAATGGAAGAAATTTGAAATGTACATTTTATGCAAGTTCTTTATTTAATAAATGTTGAACTTTTGAGGGAAGTCGTTATGCGAATTGAGAATTTTTGCGTGCAAAATGCATAAATTAAAACAAAACTATTCAATAAAGTTATTGGGATCGAAGATAGTATACGGTGTAAGGTTAAAATCTGAATTATTTTAAAAATCATGGATATTCCACATATGACAGGCCTTGTAGGATATCTTAATTTTCATTAATTACGATGCACCTTACAGATTGAAACATAAAACATTTCTATAAAGCAAGTGCTAAAGTACAACTACTTAAGTTTTAAGCGATTGAGTAGTTAGTCACGTGCCACTCAATAAAGGACGGCTTGCACATTTAGTTTGTCATAAAATCGAACATCGTTTCGTATACAGCAAATCAATCGTCTCAACTACACCCATCCTTTTCTACTCAAAACACACACATATACATTCATCCATCATTATTCGCAACGCAAAGCAAAAAAAAATTGGTGTTAATTCCAATGCAGACAATGGCATGCAGTAGCTTATTCCCTGTATCCCGCGCGGCATCCTCCTTTTACGAGGCTACGGTGCAGCAGCGACGTTCTAATTAAACCAAAGTATATATATATATGTACACGCGTGCATCGCTATATCGCTCGAGGATGTGTGTATACAATACACCCACACTAGTTGGTGCGGCCAACTAACAAACCCAACAGTCTCCGAGTGCAGCTGAACCAGTTCAACTATTTACCTTGTAGCATTCGCTCTCCTCTCCTCTCCTTTTGCGCCTCGTCGCCTCCGCACTCGTACTACTACTCCCACGATTCTCTCTCGCGTGCTCATCTTCTCCATCTCTTTCCCTCGTTGAGCTTCGACTCTCCCGTGTGAGGGACGAAAGTGGAAAACTGGGACTAAAAATCCCGCCGTTTTCCTTGGCTGTTGTGCTCCGCGGAGCTGTTTGGCGGTGTGTGCTTTATGTGTCACTGGGCCGTTGCATCCTCGATCTCAGAGTCTGCGCGGCAGTCTTCCCTCTTTCTCTAGCCTCGGCGGCTGCACAGCTCGCATGTGTCGCATATGTGCGATGTGGAGAGTTGGCGCGGCGGAGGCCGAGCGAGAAAGGATCGAAGGTCAGGGTGCGAGAGATGCTATCGCTTCGGCGACAGCCTTGACAATGACTCCGGCCATGGAGACCCGGGATCGCCTTCTGCCGCTGCCGCTCTTCCGACTCTGTGTCGGCCTTTGTGCCTCGAGAGGAGGCTACCGCTAAATAATTGGCGGTTTGTTTGGCTTTCTCCTTTTGTGCGTTACTGTTTGTTTGCTCGATTGCTGAAACCTGGTAGTTTGATTTTTTTGAAATGTTACAGACTGGAGATTATTATTACTTTTTCATTGCAGCTTTTGATTGATAAAGCGTTTAAAAAAAGAACAGGCTTGGCGGAACAAAACATTTTGAGAGCACGAATAGGCTTTTTTATAGTTGAGATAATTATTTAAAAAATATTGATATGATTATAAACAAACTATTTTAACAAATATTTTTATATAAAACTAACGCTCTTTTATGGGAAGGGTATAACTATCAGAATCTTTTTAAATTGTATAGGTAGCGTGAAACTATTTATTTAACATAAAGATTAATTTTTTATCTATTAACAAAAAAGACGACTTTTCCACGTTACCGCAGAATATATTATGACTAAAATATTTATATTCAAAAGACTATATTTACAAATTAAAATTACTCATTTACATACTAATTTTCTCTCTAATAACGCATCCTTTGCAACCTGTACGTGATTACGAGAAACTGTTCCGTGACTCTCATCTTCTGATATATTCCGTTTGATGAATGTGTTACTCGTTCCACAATGATTTCTTGTCCGTTATTTACAAGAACCCAAGTTATTCCTTTTTTTCGTTGAATAATATTATTCAATAATATTTCATATTTTTTAACGTTCTACTTAAGAACAATAGCACGTTTATATTATAAATAATTATGTAAACAGTAAACAGCAATGATTTTTATAATTTAACAAATACCTCATAATAATATGATTGTTGAAAAATATACACAATCAAAAATTGTTTCTAAATAGCACTTTACACTACGAGACAGTATAATTACAGATTAATCAAACCTTATTACGTGTGCAATCACCTTTACCATTATTTATCACGATAATTTAACGAGAAGTGCAAATTAATAGTTCGCCGTAAGTGTACACGTAGCGCCTCCGAGTCAAAGGAATCAGTGTAATTTTGCAAAGACGCCGCGTGTTAATTTACAAAGTTTCTTTTCGGTGCTCCACGTGTTCTGGGAAATGTATGTAATTATGGCAAACTCACAGCTCTGACAACACACTCTAATTCATAACCACTCCGTGCAATTCCGTGTAATCTTGGAGAACTCGACTTACTTTTGTGGTTCGTCAAATAAGACATATATAACCAACAGTAAAAGGCACGAGAACTGTTCTCGACGTTTGCTTCGTGTGGACCGATTACTTTATTATCAACAATTTTCAAATTGATATATACAATAAATTAATTGAAAGTGTAGTAATAAGTGCGTAAACGTAATAAAAAGGAATGCAACTTAATTGATCATAAAGCATACTTTAATTCATTAATCCATACACACACCATTTACTTGATTAAAATCTAATGAGTAATAAATTCGTACCTGCGAGTCAACCAACCAACTAACCCCGCAAGTCGTCCACTTAATGATCAGCTCTGCCAAACGAGACCGAACGGTAAGGAGGAATAAAAAAGAAAAGATGGAGCCACAGCCATCAGCAACAACTCGAAATCAGATGTGAAAATTCGCGTGTAATTAGTACGAACCTTAAAATTATCCTCGATTCGGGTCGATTATCGCTCGTTTCCTAGCGGAAGACACGAGACACAGTGTGAGAAAGAAGATAGCCGTGGTGTATCCGTCAGGAGGCTCTCGTTCCTCTTTTCGCCTTCATTCAACATCAAGCGCGGAGACACGCGGCACTAAATCTCGTTATACTGCATCGTGTGTGCACATACACATACACCAGGTCGCTCGCTATCTTATCCGTGAGAAGGAAGTTTTGCGCGCCGCTGTAAAATATACTGTTAAGTCTTAGACGTGTGTGTGGAGCAGTGGATGCGTGCGGAGGATGCGTTTTACAATGGGCGAAGATTAACACACACGCGAATCACAATGGGAACATTAGAATATTTCTGATGGTTGACCGTTAAGGAGTAATTGAGGCGAGCGAGCGCGAAACGTGGAGGCGCGCATTACTGGAGTTTTCCTGCCGCTGAGACGATTAATTAATGCGATATGGAAGGAAGGGAAATTTTTTATAATGAAGAAAGTTCGTTAGAATGTTGTTTATCTAGGGTTTCAGTATATTTATACAATATTATTAATTGAATTTTTAATAAGTGGGTAATAGATTTTGGATTATTAACATGTTAGCCTTTTTGAAAGTATCTCATCTTAAGTTATTGAAACTGCAATCTATTAATTATCCTATACAGAATCTTCATGCCAAGTTAGAATTCAATAGACAAAATTACACGCAGTGTAAAAAAGTATGTAATAAGTGAGACGAGATGACAGACCAGACAATGGCCAAACTAACTAGCTTCCTAAAGTTCATCATATTCAACGCTTTCAAATCCATCTATATTCTTATGCTAACCTCGCTTACCCAATAAAAAAACCCGTAAAGCTCAAGAAACTCTCGTCCCGGTAACAAGTAAAAGAATCCGCCTGGAGGCATCGTCGTATATTTGAAAATCCTTTTAAAAACAAAGAAAAACAAACGAGCGATTAAAACAAATAGCTTGAGATAAACTTTGAAATACGTGTCAGGTATGGTATGGAGGTGCGAATGTGCTATACCCCGCGTACAAAGGAAAGTTCTCCTCTATACGCCAACGTCTACGCGCGGCTCCAGCAGCAGCAGCAGCAGCAGAATTGGCATACTCGCTCCTTCACCTACGGCTATAGGATAATCGACTGAAGTAGGTAAACCGGCACGTACTTGTATATCTATACACGTGCTGTCCGTTGTCTCGTGCGCGGAAGATGCGTATACACCGACTGTAACCTCGATCGAGTCCTTGTAAGGTGTTTGTACAACTTTGATCAAATGTTTATAGGATCGTTCGCTCCATGGGTAAAAATGATGATGAGGCGGGAAAATTGAGGATGCCAGAAGTTGGCGTTTAGCAATTTGTACGTTTGATGCATTTTACCATATTTCAACCGATCTTATCTTTAAACCATCTTAATTTACCAGCACAAATATTCCCATAACCCAGTAGTTCTGATCTAAGATTCGAATCCACAAAAATGGAACTTGCTACTCATTAGTTATATAGGCTTGGCAACGAGTACATTTTACACAAAACATTCCTTTGCACAAACTCCCAAGTTATCTGAAAAATCCTCGTATCACTTTCTACGCGTGTGTCCTTTATTGCATTCCCCAAGTTAATTTATGCGAAATTGCCCGTGTCGTAAAATCCACAAATGACATTCGCGATAGAATTCGAAAAGCACTTTACGGCTTATCCGCCTCTGACCCTGCGCCTTCTCTCTCCAGCCATTTCCATTTTCACCGCGATATTGAATCTATTCCTGTCTGTGGAATTTTCATACTTTTGATGCACAGTGTGTAAAGGACGCGCGCGGCAAGCCAAAGTCTTTATACGTCCCCATGCACATATATAATAATGCCGCGCGCGCATCTATACAGGTTGGAATGCGCGCGAGTCGCATTAAACGCAACGCGCGGCGAACCGAAGATCGCGTGTCATTTCCCGTTTATAAGGCGCGCATGCGAGGACCGATGATCGATAAGTTTTACACCGGCCGCGAGGAGCTTTCTTCTATGCGCCGATTCGTGCCGATTGCTATGATTGGCGTGTTTTTATCACACTTTACGCTGGGCTTTTTGTGACACGATGACTTTGATTTAGTCGACCGTTTGTTAGGCCAAATGGCACTCGCTTTATCAGACGTTTGTATAGAGTAGGGAAATTCTGTTTTATACAGAAGTAATAAACTGAATTTTCAGAAACCTTTGAGATGTTTATAAAAATCGGTTACAATTTTAGAGATGTGATATCCAACTTATTCTGTATCAGTGAAGAAAATCAGTTTTCAATGCGGTTATTTTTTTTATACACTGTGACACAGAAAACTTTTACCAGAATCAATAAAAATTATTGCAAGTAACGTAAAAGGTATATATACTATCGATTACAAGTGTTTGAATTGGATCTAATTGCAATTTCTGTTTCAAATGATGTCGACGATCATCAATCACTTTTATAGTATTTTCATTTCCTGGCGTTTCTTGTCTGAACCAATAACTACTTACAGTATCATTAACGCTTATTTAACGGGCATAAAATTAAATCATATCGATTTTAATCATATTAATTAATTTTGTTTGCTTTTATAAGATATATTTATACAAGTATGATTAGATTTCGCGATTTAACTAGTAATGAATTCAATCACACATGTATGAAGATTCAATTTATTCAATTTATTCACTATAATAACTTTAATAACTGAAAAGTTTTTAAGCTATGCTAATTCCACAATTTTAATGCTTTAAAAAAAGTAGTTTGAAAACACAGGCATTAAAGCGAGGTATCGATCATTCGTTAAAATAAACACCAACAATTTTCCCAAAGGTTATTCGACTACTCATTTTTTATTGAAACATCAAGATGCGAGCGACCTCTTCGGCGCATCAAATGCACTTCGGCCCATTAAAATCTAATTTCCAGTGTAAGTGGAAGGTTCAGAAGGCAGCCGATTTATAACCCAGCTTTTTTCCCCCCTAAAGACATAATGACCGACCTCGCTTGTTATTAAAAATCTTCTCCTATGAGCTACGTACACATCCGCCATTATCAACAATAATCGTCGGTGCAGAAAAAAAGGAAGTCAACGGTAAACCTCCTGAACATTGGGCAATATTCAAATCGATATTTCTCATGGCATCATCAGCGCGCGCAAAAAAAAGGGAATCAATTTGATTTACAGTTACGAGCGCCGTCCGTCGTAGAAAATATGTATATAATAAGCCGATAGAAAGTGCGCTCGGTGCAAACCGTGGTAAGAGAAAAAAAAAACGAGAAGAAAAAGAAGAAGAAGTAGGCATTCAATGGGAATCAGCGCTATTAGCACTGCGGTATCATAACCGAATCGTGTGTTCGGTACGTAAAGCGAAGAACTGGTTCACCGTATGTAATCCTCTTGGGACTTCTTTCAAGTGCGCAAACACACGCGCGCGGAAGAAGATGCAGTGGCAAGATAAAAGAGTGGCAGTGGCCGGTAGCGGTCGTACCCGATAAAAGGAGCGTAGAAGCGCAAGAGAAGATTCAGCCTTGATCTGCCCACACAGCAGCAGCAGCCGCAGTTCGCGATGCGCAACCCTGAACTCATCGGTAGCTCGCATAGAGATTCGCTTCGACTTCTCTTTCTCTTTCTCTCGGGAGGCTGAACTAGTTTTCTTCGGCAACGTATATCTTAGAGGGTCACGAGGGTTCAGGAGGCCATACGATCCACCAATGAGATGCTGCGAGCTCTCGTCTCTCTTTCTCTCCTCTGAGCTGCGGTCTCCTTATCTTACATTAGCTCTTTCTCAGTAGTGCATGCTTTTCCCCGACTTTGTTTTCCTTTCTCCGCTGTTATCAAAGGAATGTTTTATTTACTTGTACGGTGGCACTGAGGAAGATGATACAAGCTATCCGGAAATACTTTCAGATTATGTACGCACGATATTCATTTTTAGGAGAAATGTTTAGAACTTTGCATTGGATTTCTATTAGATGTAGATGTAGACTTTGAACTGTTTCTTAGAAATAATTTTTGAAATTTTCATGCCACGGTTAGAAATTCATTTAGAATTGCTGTATAATAATAAATTTTTTATTCGCAAGATGAAACATTAACATAGAATCTTTATTTGAATGCATTAAAAGATGCCTCACTTAACTTTCACCAATTATTTCTTCGAGTTGGATAATTTGATTTAAAAATTATATTTAATCTTTTATTTTTTCATCCTTTTAATATTTTATAATATTTTATAATTTGTTTACGTTTTATATCTATAATTTTTCCCGTAATAATACATTTCACTAAATGAAAACTGCTTGCTTATTAGTATTAAATTTATTTAGTTATTTTTAAACTAAAAATGTAGTTATTTTATATTTGCTTTACCTTTCGCAAGTATATTTTTCCTATAATATCTATTTTTTAATATTTATATTACAATTTATATTTATTACATTTTAAATAAATCGGGCTAATTTTGAAAAGCATGCCCGATAGACAGTAATATTTTTCTCGACAAGTATTTGTCCAAAGTCGAAAGGTGTCACTCCATGCCGAGACTACTCGATACTAGTGCAATTTACATACATTGAAAATTATGCATGCAAACGCACCTCGTATTATGAGCAGACAAATCGTCGGTGTCTCCGACCCAAGAAAAATCCGACACTTCTGTTAAAACAAAAAGAAGAATTGAGAGAAAAATCCAGCACCACGAGATCTATAACCAGAGGACGCGCCATTATCGCCCATCCATCGGTTTGCAATTTCTCACTTCAGCCGCTCGGCTATTTACGATACACGCTAATAAAATTGCACACACCGCCACGGTACTTCGCCGATCCCACGCCTTCCTCGTCTCCTCTCCGTCACACAGAAACATGCACTTACCCATCGAGTGTCCATGGCCGAGGCATCGCCATAAATTTAAATTTCGAATGGGGCGAGCGAGAGCAACAGCGCGGTGGCAGCAGTAACAGCAGGATCTAACCCAAGGCACTCCGGTATACTCTCTTGGTCCCCTCGAGGAGAGAAAGGAGAAAATGAAGACAGGAGAAAATGATCGAGCGAACAGGGCTAGGCGGCCCCCCGCTCGGTGCCTCTCTCGGCGCGCGCTTTTTTTTTTCGCGGCTCCTTGATTCCCCGATTCGCGCTTCCTCGTTGCCGCCGCCGCGAGTGTGGGTCTCTGTGTCAGGAAGGTCACATGGGATCGCGCACTATGAGAATTCCGTCAACCCTACCCTCTCCCCTTCTCCAACTCCTTTTTCCAGCACCAACAGCTGGCATCCTTCGCTGCTACTTTCCTCTCTCTCTCTCTCTCTCTATCTCTCTCTCTCTCTCTCTCTCTCTGTCTCTCCTTGCATCCTTGTTGCACTCGAGCGCATCGTGTATGCCTTGGCGATCGTTTACGGCTCTCCTCTCTTTCTCCTCGTAGCGGCAAGTGAATGTGTGAGCGCGTTGCACAATGTAGAGGAGAGATGAATGCAAGGAAGAGGAGTAGATACACACGGACACACACACACACATGCGCACGTGTGTTGTGTGCACGTACGTGGGAGAGCATCTCGGCTAGCTGCTCATCCCCTTACCTTCGGCCTGGCTCCTATATAGCAGCCAACTAGAATCATCCCGTCGCCAGTCTTCCAGCAGAGGATACACGAATCGGTGGTGCGTGTCCGTCGTCTCTCTGTGTCCATATCGTACCATTTAGACTCTCTCTCTCTCGTAGTATTATTTTACCAAGTTTAAAGTTGCTCCAATATAACTTAGTCATGGACGTACGGAAGTGTTTGTTGATCCTTGGGCTGGTGTGTCTCGCAACCGCCCAGGACGATAGTGGCCTTTTCGACAAGGGCTACCGAGCGGCCTATCGGGTCTACGAGGACTGCCAGCAGCGCAACATCGGAGTCTCCGCATGCCTCAAGAAGAAGGCTATAACCTTCTTCGACAGGCTCGGCAGAATCGACAACCTGCCGATATCGGACAATCTGGAGCTGGTAAAGGCACCGGACGCCGAGATCGAACCTGTGAGGAATGTGTCCGATCTGGAAGCCACCTTGGGAAGGACTAACGGAGCGTCTCGAGAGGATGCTCTCAACGACATCCTACTGGACCGCATCTCTTCGCTCATGAACAGTTTCAACGTCCAGATTCGCCTGCCCAAGACATCGCCCACCGAGCTGAAAAGGTCGATGGAAGAAGGCCGCGGCAAGATGAAGAAGATGATGGGCATGATGATGATGGGCATGGCCATGAAAATGGCTGCCATGATTCCTCTGGCCATGGGTGTGCTGTTCCTACTGGCAGGAAAGGCTCTCATCATCTCCAAGATCGCTCTGGTGCTGTCGATGATCATCGGACTGAAGAAGCTCCTGTCGCAGAAGCAGAGCAACGACCATGGACACGGATGGCAGTCCGGTGGTGGTGGTGGCGGTGGCGGCGGCTGGGACCGAAGCCTCAAGGCTCTTAATCTGGAGACCACTGAGCAGGACAGGGAATACGCCCAGAATCTCGCTTATGGAGCCACGAGACATCAACGGAAGTAAAGCGTGACCGAAAGCGGGGTATTCGTTTTAAGTCTTCTTTTGTGGGAAGGGGGGGGGG
>UELU01142222.1:11024-119774 GCA_900490025.1 Megastigmus dorsalis
GGGGGGGGGGGGGGGGGGGGGGGGGGTTGACAGATCAACAGTGACGTGACGCACGAGACTGTGAATCGACACTGATGTATGGACACTATTGAACGCGTGATTGTATATGAGAATTTTGGATAATTGGTGAGAAAATAGTATTACGTTAACTGTACTCTTTGTTTATTTATACATATTGTACGCAGAGACAACAAAAAATGTGCCAATACCGAGGTTTTTGCGCCGTATTTATTATTTTTTTTAATGCAAAGACCGAAAGAATTTTTTTTGTTATAAGAATGATTGACAATGAAAATGTTATTTATTTTACAACGCTTATCGTACATCGGTAAATTTTTTATTTTAATATTTAGAATAAACTCACAGATTGAATTACTGAAACTGAAGTAAACAAATACACCACAGGAATAAGTACTTAAGTACAAATGTAGCTAAGTTTTATTATTTTACTGCACATTTAAATTTAATATTTATCAATAAAGACTTGGATAATGATTGTTTATTGAGTAGCTGTAACAAGAATACAAATCAAAATAAACTTTGTCACAATTAGAAATATTACTAAAATACTAAGAATTTTATATTGAGTCGAAAACAACAAAAATTAACTCTGGTAAATCCTTATAAATTATCTATTTATTTATTAATTTCACTGAACGAACGTGGGAATTCAATCTCAGTAGTAATCTTTTACATGATGTAAAATCGATATTGTCATACAATAAATCGTATAATACAAGCATCGCTAAATTCTTAAACATATATTGAGAAACGAGAACATTAATTAGACGGACGACGAATGAGACGATGAACGCACGCAACTCATTATACACAAAATTTACTGAAAATAAAAAACAAAAAAAACCGAACACACGAACTCACTACGTAACAGACTTTAACGTGAAAACAAAAACAGTTAGGACACGAGCAACGCGTCGACAACCTGCAAGTATACTACCATCATTAAAGAGTGAAACTAACCCTCGTGCCGAGGCGAATCTTGTAGTACTAAATCTTCTTATAGTCCGGTAGCAGTGGTTAAACTGAGAGACAGTAAGGAACAAACGAACAAAAAAGAAGAGCCACATGAACAGTGTGAGATGGTGCGCGCGTTCACGTTCGAGAGAGAGGAATAACCTCGAGGGTAATCACATCGAGAGTATTTCTCTCTTGAAAATTGCTGCTGAGCATCTAATGACAGGAACTTCTCCGCGACTAAATTGGCTCTCTATCTATTTCTCTCTCTCTCTCTCTCTCTCTCTCTCTATCTCTCCTCTCTACATTTGCTCTTTTCTCTGACATAGATGACGTAGACAGCTGACCAGTGCGAAAGGAGAAAAAAGAGAGGAGAGAGCAAAAATTCATCGCGTGACACATGTTGCAGTTTTCGCTAAAACGATGCCTTCCGCTCGCAAAATTCGATTGGCGCCGCTCGAGAAGTTCGCCTGTAGTCTCACTGAAAGTACGAGAACTCGTTTGTTAATTAGTCTCTTAAGAATGGCATTGAAAATCATAACTAATTTATTTATTTATTTTATTTATTTGATATTAACTCGAATTAACGTACCGATGTAATTGTTTTTGTAAGTCGCATGAGAGATTGTTGTAATTGTAAAAATTTACCAAGCGAATCAAAGCAACAAAAGAAGATAATAAAGTCCAACTGTTCTTTCTTTCAAAAACTTGTGTGTGTTTTGTTCTTTTTTTTCGTCTACAAATATCCCAGTTTCATGCACTTCACTCACTACCAGTGTAATATCAGAGACGTTTGGATCCTTGGGAGAGTTCATGCTTAATGATCTCGATGGTGATCGAGGCCGAGAACTGCGGCGAACAGAGCGTAGAAGAAGCCAGCGAGGGCCGTTGTGAACTTGAGGAGGATGAGGGTGCCTATGAAAGTCGGTATTAAGAACATGAACTTGAGCGTGTAGGCCATTACGATCGCTATTAGGGTTTTGTTCATCTGTCTCAGCTTCTTCCTCCTGCCCCGTCCTTCTCCTGCTGATCATAATCATTCCAATTAGATTTATCGAATTGGCATTGATTTATAAAATATGTATTATATATTATTATTATCGTTAAAAGCTACTTTTAAGGTTTTTTAAGCATTGAGATGTAACGATATATTTTATTTTATTTTTAATTAAAAATTTCTTTTCATAATAAGTATGAAGTAATGAGCCAACGTAGAAGAGTAAGTTAAATAAATAATAATGATATAATATATATATTAACTTTTGCAACAGTTATGGAAGATATACGTTAAATTGAAACTCTTATTTAAGTATTAGATAAAATATTACAGTTACAAACGTGAATTTTATCGCATACAATATTATATGGGAGAAAATTCATTCAAAAGATTACATATTAACACCAAGATTAAAAGTAACTAGTTTTTTACTCTACAAAATTTTATGTAGCAGTTATAAAATAACTTTAGATTTAATTTTCAGTAATTTTCTAATAGCTTACAAAGTATATAAGGTAACGGACTTAGTATTTGAACGCGGACAGTTCTAGAATCTATACGCTTTCTTAGATTTTGATTAGTCAAATGTGTCCAAGCATTAAAGGTCCGTTACCCTACTAACGTTTTTGATATTGTTTGGTTTGAGAATATGCAATTATGTGCGGATTTAATGCACAAAATATTTGTATAATATAAAATGTCGCATTGAATTAAGGACGCTGGCTCCATATTAATTGAGTAATTTCCTCCAAAAAGAAAATAATTCTACATCAATCATGAAGCACTCTCAAAAAAATATACTATTTCACCAAAATAAGATTAGTCACTCAATTGAATTCCATCTTATGATGACTCAGTATAACAGAATGCTTTAATTTAGTGACATTGAATGCGCTCGGTAGTTAACTTTTCACTATAGTTCACTCATACATCATTCATAATTTTGCTCAGTTATAAATCACCTCGAAACGTGCAATAATAAAGAACAAATTATCTATTCAAATCTCAAAACATATTCCGACATACATATCTCTCGGTGCTCACCTTCAGTTTCGAGCTGTGCCGCCTCGCCGAAGGAAAAATCCCTCTGTATCGCCGCAGTCCCATTCCCGAATCCGTCCATAAAAAGTCGCCTCTGATGCATCATCTGCAGCAGGGTCTTCTCGAAAAGGTCCCGACCCACATTCCGTGTGTCGAAGGTAGCAGTCGACGCCTCGATGCAGTCGTACCTCAGCACCAACGGCATCAACAACAAGACTAGATTGACAACTCGTGATCTCATGACGTCCCTTGTTTCCTCTTCCTTCGAGCTATTCTATTCATTTGCACTTTAGCCCGCAATCCATCATCTTACGAGATCACCGAAATTCTCCCTCGTCGGTAGCACAACTCCTTCACGCATCGGTCGCTTTTACGACGAGAAGAATCGTCGTCGTCTTCGTCGTTGTCGTCGTCGTCGTCAAGCAAAGTTCTCGCGCTCGATCGACATCTCGTCCTCTGAACGTCGATAAAAAAATATAAAAAGAACCCGGGAGTCCGTGTCGCGCGAGGCTATAAAATTCAGCTACAGCAGGAGACAAGCGTTAAGAAACGAATGGAGTAAAAATGGAATGAGCCTGGCGAGCGGCGCGACGAACGACCGGGAACTAAGTGGTCCGGTCTCGATTCCACGGACAACCCGGGGGGGTTCCATCGCACTTTGCGGCACGCTTCAGTTGTCGGGAAAATCGGCAGTCCGTGAAAAATTAGCCTCCGGAATTATTATGCGTGCAGTGCCGCGGAGCATGCATGTAAGTGCTATCCTTGCTCCTATACCGCTGTCTCGCATCTCCCTCTCTCTTCCCTCTAGGGTTCTTCCTTTTTTTCTTTATTCCTTCTTTTACGTATTTTTGTTGTACACGCGGCGGAGCGCACGTACAGCTGGTGCGAGTATACGGTGGACGAAAGAAGTGATGGAAGGAACTGGATCGGTCTTGGGATGAGCTGTTTATATCGTGACTCTACCCGCTTGTGGCGGGGGGAAGCTTCAACACTTTCCGCATCATCTTAATTTGTAATCGTGATTTTTTATTAATTTTTTTTAGCATTTTATAGAAAATTTTAATTAATGGTGCGGGATATCATCTCGTTTATTGACACTATTTTTAATTAATTTTGTATTTAGTTTGAAAATAAAAGATAATAAGGTATTCGATATTAAATCTGCATCAATGGATAAATATTGCAAATGTAAATTTAAATTATTAGAATTTTATTCTTCAATAATATAAAAAAACTCAGACCATTGTTTAAAAAGTAGTTAGAAATATTTAATAAAATTTTAATTGTAATCGGTCTATTACAATATTTGCTATATACATCTACTTACATGTAATTAAAATCTTTGTATATGTTGTTATGATATAAATGAATGATTATATTTTATATACACTTATTTATTACACGGACTCTGAGATTTAATTATTTTTAAGCATAAAAAAATTATCTGATAATAAATACTCGTCTGAATATTTATTACCTAAATGAGATATTCGATCGTTTCGAATAGATGTTTTGAATATGAGTATCCATAAATATTTATTTAAAAGAAGGTAATTTTTCTTTTTTCAGTTCCGTTTTATTTTCGAGCTATAATACTAGTATCAACGGTGATTAATAATTTCACAAAAATGAGATCAGTCACATTCACTAATGACTTTTACTCATAAGGTCAGGAAACGCATTGGAATGGAAGTTGTCTTCGCAGACCGGCTAATAACGATAATGATGACCACATCCTCGTTACAAGCATTGTCATCTGATGTCTCCTCGCTATTCGCAAACGGTCACATACAGCCATACACACGGTTTATAGACATTTGGGCCAACAATTTTTGCACGATGTACGTGCAATAATTGCTTTTGGATCAATAAAGACGTCTAACGACGCTCTCAATTTTTTTTTAGCTCGGCCGCCAATTATAACTGACTTTTACCAGCCGCATGCGGCAGATGCTGATGATTTTCAATCGAACGGAAAATTATCTCTCACCGTCAGATGGTTTTTAAGGGCAAAGCGTGAAAACGATGTAATGAAATCGATTGCTTACAACTCGCACAAACGCACTAGCGTGGGTTTAATTGATATTTTCTCTGGATTTTGCATATCGTGCAGATTACTTTTACTAATTATTATTTACAGAATAATTTTAATTAAACAACTGCATAAATTATTATTGTTCGATATCCTTAAAAGATGATTGAATAATCGGTTTTGTGTCAAACTACTACATGAATATTATTATATTATTATACTGTAAGGGAATGAAGAAAATTAAAATAACTAGTTCATTATAGCTGTTAGTAAAAACATAAAAACCAATAAGTAGATAAGTGCCAAAACATATGAATCTTGCTAAATTAGTTTCACGAATTCTAATCTAACGTATTTTAACTATTCTTTAAACTAATCATTTACACGCTGTTTAATAAATTCTTGTGGATAAATACGTTTAACATACCTATATTCATAACGATAATGTTTAATGTGTCGTTCTCGAAAATATTTAGCATTTTTAAAAGTATGCATGAAATGAAAAATTAAAGGTACGTACAATAAATTATATCACACGGATCAATGAATAAAAAGATTGTGGTTAGTCTATCGCAATTTTTTAAATTATGGTCCAATAAATGCATCGAGAATTTCAATGTGCTTATTAATTGCAAAGCTTAGAATTATAGTTTTCAAAGCATATCCTGTTTAACGAGAATTCTATTTATAGAACACGAATCTATTTGTAGATTTGCTTTTTAAAAGCTTGAAATATTTTTTCCCTTACCGATAATTACAATTTTATGCGTTTCGTTTGCAGTTATATACTTTATAATTTTTGTTTCAGTTTTAATATTTCCGTATTTTTTTGAATAAGTTTCATTCTCTGCAATCTCTAGAAAATCACTTAATTTGTAAAGTATTGGTATTTAAAATTGTTAAAAAAAATAATATTGAAATATTAAAAATATTAAAATATTAGATATGATGGATGTTATCCTTTCAATTTTTATTATTATAAAGCTTTCTCCTGGGCCTCGCGAATATAAATTCCTTTTTGCATAGTCTTCTATGTCCTTCTTGAGGTCCTGGAAAAATTATTTGTTATACTTTGAAAAGTTACTCTGGCTTTTGATCAACTAGCTTGCCTACATTCCACATATTGAACCATCTGTTAATTGACGTTGCTATAGTAAATCTGACGAGGAGCGTAATTTTTCGATACCCTCGAAACGTCGCAATTTTTCCAAATTTAATTCAAATAAAGAATACGTATGTAAATAAAGACCCGTATTAAATTTTCATATTCATATAGAGATTCAAATATTTACTATCATCATAAAAATCATTGAATTCATCATAATTCGTATAAACAATTCATGAAGCATTATTTCGTTATTTAGTACATTAAAAAAAGATGCTTTACAAAAGAAAGTCTCGCTCATCATATGCTGATAATGTCGGTATCGATTTTTCATAAGCAGGAAGAAAACTATATTGAACATTCGAGAGCATGACGGAAAAATAAGAAAAGTATGAGAAATCGAGATGAGTGAATTTCTTTATATACTTATTACGTGAAAGTTGGTATCTGGGTTGCACCTTTACACAAGATGGATTCATCTAATCGAATGCAATTGCCGATAGGTGTTTTTAGATCATTATTCGTTTAGCTTTCGAGACACTTAATATAATGCAAAATGCAATTTCAGTGATGTTTCGTAAGATTAGTGATATGTGTCAGTGTTCCAATAATTTTGATTTTATACAGTGAAAATACTTACAATTTTTTGTATCTACTTTGAAAACTCTGAAAATAAAATTATTTTAAAATATGAAATGTTAACCAGATATCAGTAACCATTTATTTCTGTATAGTACAATTACTAATAAAAGTCATAATTTATATGAATAACATTTTATATAATAAAGCGATATAATTTTTAAACAATGAAACCATAGGATTACTTTATGCAGTCATGACATTCATATAACTAACGGGACACAGTAATTTGACAATCTAAGCGAGTTTAAAATCTATGAGTGTTGCCATCAAACCACAATGGTCTTTTAAAATAGTGTTGAAATATCTCACTTACATTGCTTTGCGGTTTGGTTCGATTCTACACGGACTGTAGTAATGCAGTCTTACAATGCCAGTATAAAATAGCTTTAATGTTTTGTAGGTATTTCATTTTGAGATATTTTTTAATATGCAATAATACTGGAAACAGTGATCAAAAATGAAAATATAATTGTAATACAAAAATTAAATTTTTTTTGTTTTATAATTAACGATTTCCTTTGTTTATTAATCGAAAACAATTTCAATGTAATTATAACTAATTAGTCGAAATCATGTTATATATCGAATGAAAACTATACACTCTCATTTCATTTTTATAAATAATTCTCTTTATTCACAAAAAAAAACAGAAAACAGACGTTTTTATAATAAATAATTTATAAATTTATATGTTGAAAATGTATTTTAGAAAGTGTTGCCAAAATATTAGTGATTTTTGCCCAAACAATTTTTGTTAAAATTTATTACTATTTATATAATGATTATTTAATGCTCATATATTGTTTTATACGAATTATGCCAATACTTTCTTTAATATATTGTCAAAATAATCTTCTTGTACTAAAAAAAATAAAAAAATTTTTGGCTTTGTTTTCTGGAATATATTGGAGATTCTAACCTTTTTTCTTTGGAATATCAGTGATATATCACCACCACGTGCGGTCCCTATCTAAAGGGATGTATACGGAATACCAACCGTCTTATACAATCAAAAATATTCATTAGCAATATTTTAAACTACAATATTGTACTATAAAATTAGAATTAAAAACAATTAAAAATTTTGATCCAAATATTTTTTTAAATGACTTGAAGGTTAGCTAAGGTCAAATTAACAAAAACAAATACCAAAAAATGGAAGCACTTTTCCCAATTTTCACGACCCATCAGAATACATTTAAGCTCTCTACAATGAAAGGTCATGGAATTTTTGCTTTTTATATAGAGGCAATGTTTCACAAGGTTCAGCTCTGTTCTTAATACATAATTACACAGATTAGAAAATCTGAATACGAAAAGGACCAATTTGCCAAACTGTGATGACTAAGTATTGAACGGATTTTTTTGTGTGCGGTTCACCTAAATTAAAATCTTGTTCCCTTCCTACATAAGAAAAGTCGTTCGCTCCCACCTAATATAACATCACCTTACAGCTTAATTTCCTCTCATTCTCAGCAGCTTCGTCATCCAACCGATTTCGCACAGAAAAATCAGGTGTTAGTCAATGACGAATCTAACCGCAAGAGACTCCAAATCCACGAAATTAGGCGTAGGACTGTGACAAAAAAAATGGAGCGCAAAGCCAAGAGAACCCGTCGAAAATTCGCCTCCGCAGGTTAAGCAGGCGTCGTCTCGCCTGTATACACGCCCGCTTCGAAAAGAGCCAAGCATCTCATCATTACGGTTTTCCTCCCTCCCCCGCGCTATGGTCTTTTTACCGTTCTCCTTTTGTTTCGGGCGTCCGCGACGAAGACAGAGAGAGAGAGAGAGAGAGAGAGAGAGAGAGAGAGAAGAGAGCCGCTCATGCGTCTGCGAACAATGATAATAATTATCAAACGGCGGAACGCGCGGGTATATAGTCGCGCTCGAATCGCTCGACGTTTCATTTCGTTTCGACGAGAGAAAGAAGATCGCGCGGCGGTATTGAAAGTATACGGCTGTGGAAACGAGAGGACGAGGTGGGCTGCAGGTGGGATGAGAGAGAAGGAGATGATGGGGGAGAGGCGGCACGCGCTCGAGCACTCGATCCTATGGGCCACGGCCGCGTTGATGCGCATCATCACACGACGAAAGCTTTTGATCGCTAGGCCGATCGAAAGTAAACGGCGGAGCTAGGCGCCTTTTTCTCTTCGCGTATTTTGCAGTTTTTGCTCTTGATTGCGTGCCGGCATGATGATTCAGTGCGAGAGATGGGAAAACTGTTGTATAACCATTATTGAGATTGGAATCAACTGCATGACGAGTCAACTTTCGAGAAAATTAAAAAATTATCGTAAAAATAATCTGTAGGATAATTTTTTTTACGTGTATTCTTATATTCTTTGATAACTTTATAATTATGCTTACAGTATTTGTTTTATCGGATAAATACATTTTCTCATTAATATATGATATTAAGTAATGAATTCCCTTAACTCAATCTTCTTATTAAAAAGTGATGTGCGAAGTCAAAATAAAACCTATTATGTGATTAGTCGTTAAATTTCGGCGCGAAACTTAACATTGGTTTTTATGTAAAAATTAAGAATTAATAATCTGTTAAACTGTATGTATAAAATTATTATAATTAGTAAATAATGATAAATAGCATATAGTAATCATTTTGAAATTTCTTACCACAAAATTTAGTAGTTTTTCGTTAGAAATTTACTATAACATTACATAATATAAATATATTAATTAAACAATTAAAAATACGCGTATAGCGTGTATGGATTTAACTAGTTTCTTAAATAATAAAAATCTATATACTAGGTCAAAAATATTAAAACTACGGTACAATATTTTTAGGTGAAATTTCTACTTTTTTACCAGAAATAATAAAATCATTGTGAGGAACGGCTCTAATTGTAGTAAGATTTTATTACACTATTTTATTGAATTTCCTGCGGTAAGTCAACCTAAAAACTGTAAGAGGATAGAAAGAACTACAGATTTCATTAAAAAGCTTGTATTTTTGACCAGTACTATGGTAGATGTCCCTATATATAGTGAATCAATCCCCATATGTACGCTTTTATCTTATAAACGCTCACAAAAAGGAATTAATAAATAAAATTCATTCAATAGATTTTTTCATTCAACGCGTTACATTTACATTGTGTATTTCATCGATAACTGCTTATACTTCGATTACAAAACGATTTGCAGAACCGCCGTGAAAGGATCGACAGCGCGTAACCGATCAATTATTCACCAAAACCGCCAAACTCCACGCAAGTCTCATCTTCCGATTCTCAGTTATATCTTACCGAAGATAACAACATTATCGGCATTGCAACGGCAAAAACCGTTCTCTTCTCTATTACCCTGCCGTTGAACTCTGGTGCCAATTGTAACGAGACTTTGTTATTGTCTTGCGATGGTCTTTCCTGCAATCAAGTGTAAAGATCGTCAATCCACTCTCCCACGACTTTGACGCTACTAAAATCCTTCACGCGAAATTGTATAATCTTGGATAATAGTATATTGCAAGATGAATTTTTCATAAAATAAAAGGAATGGATTATTAGGAATAACGTGACTTTTAAAGGCAGAAAGGTTTTGCATGGGCAGAATAGAAGAAGAACGTATTTTGACAACATCAAAATATATTTAATAGGTATATTATATTTTAGAAAAAAATATTTCTTTCTTTACAGAGAGTTTCTTTTGTATGAAAACCAAATAATTCTAGAAATTCTCAATGATGAAAAAAAAATAGGTTGATTAGCAAATAATCATAAATGGCGCCCCAGTAATTTCGTACTACTTTTACCATTTTTAATTACATTTCGTACTACTTTCCTGAAGTATCGATTGTCCGTATTTTCTCAGTCACTTTTTCTGTTGGTATTTTTGTAACACTGACCAACTATATAATTCATGTTATTAGGTTATAGATTAAATTATCGAAAAAATATAATTTTTAATCTTCGAATAGTTATTTCAGTAACCCAAAATTGATATTTCAAATATTGCGTGATTAATCATGTTCATATGCGATCCTATGCACAGAAAGTGTAAAGCTTTACGAACTTTGTTAACAAGTTTCAAGTTTGATCTGTCGCAGCTTATATCAGCTATGATCTTTCCATAAATAATATTCATTGCATAAAAAAGTCTAGAAAAATGATAAAACTCTCATAGAAATATATATATATATATATATATATATGAATTGATCACGTACTTACCTCTATTCGAATTTTTCTTCTCCATCGATGCACACATAAACGAAACAACGTCATTGCAATGAATTTCATCGTCATGAAAGCTTGAAACGACCGCAATAAAAGCAAATTTTCTCTTAAATCTCAACCACCATAAGTATTCTAATTGGTATACTTCACCCTTTAAAGGCATCTCTAGACTATTTCCCACTGTACCAATCGAAAAAACGGCCAAGGAAATAATCGGAAAGTAAGAGAAAAAAAAACAACAGTGGTTGCCGGGGCGAGTATAAGCACAAGCCGGCCAATGACGAAGGAGGAACGAAGAGGCGAGCGCGCGTCCACAGGAAGGAACGGTGACCGGTGAGGATCTTTCGTCACGCGTCAGTACCGTGTTAGATGAGCAGGGCTCCTTCCTCCAACGATTTTCACGGATGCGCTATATAAACTAATCTACTAGCGAAGAAACTCGGCCAGTTCATGTCTTCTTGTCTCCCCAGTCGTTTCTGCCTCCTGTCCAAGGCTTTTTCTGCTTTTCCAGCGATATACATCAGTGACATATTCGAACTCTTGATTTGAACTCTATAGTGAAATTTATCAAAATCTACTTTAATGAAAAGTGAACATTCGTTGTATACCAAGAAAGGAGAATCGAAGAGTTATTTCTTAACGAATGAGGAATGATGATGCTGGCGCTAACAGTTTGTTTGGTGCTGCTTGCTCCGATATCCGCGAGTGTCGATGGAAAAGCTCCTGCGTTAAAGCCGAATCGAGAGGTGGTGAAAAATGACGAGTCACCGATGCGCAGGTTGGATTGGATTGGTGATAGGGTCCTTGGAATTATCGATTCGTTCATTCCTGATGGTCGCAATGGACAAACAAACACTGTTGAAGGTACGATAATTCCATCTCTTTTAGTAAATTCGTAATCTGGACAACAAATTACATACTCACTTTTTAACATCTTAATTAAAAATCTCACCAAAAAACTTCAACGGATTGATCTCTAAATAATGATAAAAATTACGTTTTTATTACGTAATTTATATTTTTGAACGTAACAGAAAGTATAAAATTTAGAACCGTTATTTATCACAATAAATTTCTAATCTTGTCAATTTTAAAATTATTTCTAATTTTTTTACTGGACTAGACGCAAGTAATAAGTAACATTTATTTTTAGTATATTTTAAATATTATTTAGATTTCATCTACTTTATTGGATTAGCAAAAACCACGAAAAGTTAACGGCTCTTTCCATTTGATCAAACTCATAAAGATCAATGAAAGCAAAGGTAATCACTAGATAGCAAACCAATTTTACGTATCAGATTAATATTTTTTATGATTGAATAAAAGAAAGAGCAAAATTAATAATTATATATTAAAGAAGCAAAGAATAAAACATATATATAGTTTTATATTTTCACTTTATAGCTAACAAATCCTTAAAATATCTGCATCCATGAACTTTTTAAACTCCAAATCCATAAAAATAAACACGATACAATCGCAAACTTATTTCAATCGCAGGCCGTAAGCACAAAAAGAAGAAACTGAACAAGTACGTGTTTCCCTTGATCGTGGGCTTCCTGCTGATAAAATCTGTGATCCTGCCACTGGCCTTGAAAGCTCTGGCCATTCTCAGCGGCAAGGCAGTGGTGCTGAGCTTGATGAGTCTGATTCTGGCTGCCATTGTCGGACTGCGAAGCGTCGCGAACAATGGCGGCTGGTCACCCGCACAAAGCAAAGTCGACGTGGTCAATTTGCCCTTGAGCAAGTACAGAAGGAAAGACGTACTCGATCATGCCGATCAGATGGAAGAGGATCCCTACAGATATTATACGGAACGCCGTAGAAGACGAAGGAAATAGATCTGTTTCTATTACACTTGTTTCTTGTATAATTTATTTATTTATTTATTAAAAGCTTTATAGATGTTGATTGTTGTCCTTTAGACGATCATTTTATTTGTAAATAGTTAAATACAAGTATATCCAGTGATTATGTCTCGGTTGTTAAAACGAAATTGATGTATGGTTTATTAGGGCACACACTTTATTTGTCAATGATCACACGGTTGATTAAAATTCATCAGATTAATAATAATTAATATGAATTAATAATAAAATAACTGTTAACCAATCGATTTTTTAGACTTTCTCAGTCGGCTACCGTCGAACACAGTTGGCATTATTCGTTTTAATCGTAGATCACACAGGACGAATTCAATCGTGGTAACTATTAAGTAGTGTTACCAAGTGTAAAGCTTTCTTATACTCAGTCTAGATATTCTTTACAGTCATTCTTTTGTTCAGTTTTCACAAAATAATGCGATAGTGGTTCATAACTTCAAACAATTCGAGTGCTAAGGTGAACTGCTTAAGCTTTCATTATAATTCAGTATTATAATACGTATCCTAGAATTGTAGCTAAATCTGGTGTCCGGAAGTCACTTTCTTAATCGATCTATTTCTTTTAATATAAGATCTATGTTACAGCTAATAATGATCTCACTTTATTTTCGGTTATACATAATTACAGTCGATCGTAGACCAACTTAATTATTCTTTATGCTATTTGAATAAAACTCACTTATCAAAGTTGATTTCGCTTGATCTCTTTTAAAAGGAGTTAATCCAAGTACTTTTACAACGTACAGTACAGATTTAATAAACTATTTTAATAATCGATCTCAATAGATTTGAATAATAAGAATGTACAGGGAAAGGGACTAAGGGTGACAGAGGCTGTAAAAATTTCTTAAAAATCAGTATTAACGACTAAAATCAGGTATAAAAATAACGTTGCTTCATTGAGGCTTATTGACATTCCTTGAAATCTACAAAAATTCCAGGCAACATAGTTCTATTATATTAAAAAAAAATTGAATATCTCCAACTGTAGCATACTGAAAAAAAACTACAAAATCGATTGCTCATTATTTTATTAACAATCTATTAATTATCATTGAGTATACAATTTTTAGGCAAAAAAGGACCTCGGTGAAAATGATGAAGCCTTTAGAGGAAAAATACAAAACCTACATCGTCACTTACAGCATTGAAAAATATTAAATTTAAAAAATGAACTCTCTTACATGATGGGAAAGTAAAAAAAAATTGATTGAATGTCGGGTCTTTCTGTACTCGTCTGTTTCTACTTCCACGTATTAAGTATAGAGAAAAATATTTTCGGCCATTTTTTAAACAATTCTCATCAAGTGGAGGGGGGGGGTAATTTTTTTTTAAATTAAACGTCTGTTTATAGTCTAAATGATGGTACAAGTCTCGTACTTTTCTCTTGCAATACCTATAGGGATCAGTGTCGAAATCCTCCTTTATGTACAAAATTTCGAAAATTAGAAACTCATAAAATAAAAATTTTATTATTAGTTATCTGACACTCAATGTACTAAACTCTATACAGATTATTATTTGTATTATTATTTTTTTTTATAAATTCAATGAATGTTAACGAACCGCTATCGCGTTGGTTTTTATAATAACTTTTTTCATAATAAAAACAATAAAGAAATTTGTATGTGTTATAAAATAGATAAATAATATTTTTATTTGTTAATATTATAATTTGGTCAGTACCAATATTTTTTTTCTTATAGATTAAATTTATAATCATGCGTTTTTTCTACTACGCTCGAACTTGAACTTGATTTTATAATAATTACATCATAATTTTATTACATAAGGTGAGTCCTATATTGGAGAAAGTTAACCTTTTTTGCGTTAAGAGAAATAAAATGATGACATCACGGATCCTTTCTACTGCGATGATAACTAGACAAGACAGCCCATTTATTCTTGGCATCTATGTCTTGCAGTTACGACTGCTTGCAACCCAAAAAAATGTTCAAGTACTGGTAATATGTACACATTCTTAAATTCTGATTCATAAAAATACTATTAAAAATCATAATTAAAATTTATTATTATCTTTAAAATAAATAATTATTATCAAAAATATACATAACTACTGTACATTTTCTCATTTAAATTCTTGTTTTTATTATTTTATTGCTATATACTACATTTTACATTGATATTCATTTTATAAAATTTTTATAACAGTAAAAGTTTTTGGTTTCAATAAGAAAATTTATTAAATTTAAAAAGCGTTTCTTCACCTCATACAAATCAAACACAATCTATATACACAAATACAGTTAGTCTCGCCTCTACTGATAAGTGCTACAAATTTGCTTACTAGAAAGTTAAGAGCCTGGCAAGATAAGAAAGAGCGACAAACCTAAAAGAAGATAACGACTATTTTAGAAATGATTTTAAGGTAAGTATCTATGTCATACCCTACGGACCGTTAGTTCATATTCATCATTCAAAGCTCCAAAATCAGTCTCTGTAGCGATTAGACCATTTAAATTCATGCCATCTTGAATATTAAAAGTGTCAATTCTCACATCTAGGTAACCAGAATCAAAAAACTGTATATTTACGAAAAACATCGTCCAGCACTACCCGAACGTCTGCCAAAACTGCCATTTTCAGCTTTCTTCTCAATAGAATTGCGCACGCGCAATATTACGATTGTGCGAGCGAACAATGGCGCACTAATCCGTTTTGTTCCCATGCAAATGCGCGCACCGATACGATATACACGTGGCTCGCGGACACATATATATATATAACGCACTGTCGCATTGAATTTCTCCGATTAACACGTGCCAGTTTTCTCCACTTATGCACGTGTGTATGTACACGCCCGCCTTTTCGGGCCACTTTCCATTTTCTGAGATCCACTTTTGGTACATTGTTTGACCAGGCGTCGCGTGGCGCGCACGCGTATAAAGATGCGGCAACTACAGCTAATGATCTTTCGTGATTTTTAATAAACTTTCCAGAAATTTTGCGCGATAGACTTGTTCCGCTTTTTAATTATGCTTCCAGTCACGCGAGCATTCCGTTGTCGTCACCTATACTATACTTTGAATTCTTACTTTCTTCGGGATGTTAAGTTACGTGGTTTTATAGGAATTGAAAAACGTGATATGTTTCGGTCTAAATGATTTTATAGTATATATGAGGTTTTAATTTGATTGGAATTTCGCGTTGTTTTGAAGTGTTTTCTAAGAGAGAAAGTTCACCCACATCCGTATGATTATGAAACCAAATTTTTATAAATAACATTTCGCTTTCTAGCTTAAAAAGTGTATGTGTGCGTTAATTTCAGTTTCTTTACCATTTTCATAATAGAAAGCTTATCTAATGTATGTCTAATATACGAGTAAAGAAAATGTAATTATTGATAACAGTGAAAATCATAATGGTAAATGAATAAAATTTTAATGAAAGAGAATGAAAATTATAATTAGAATTGTATTTTTGAAAATGGGCATGACATTAGCAATTATGAGACGGTAAAAATTTTTAATACGAAAACTTAAATCAACTCGACCGCACACTTATTCAAGTTCCGAATGCTTAAGTCAATGCAGCGTATACAATACAATAGGTCAAACCAAATCTTTAATAACCATTTCGAAAGCGGAAAAGCGCTCGTTTCCATCGCGACAAAAGCCTCTGTATACAAAAACAGCGAAGACATTATTACAATATTCATCAGGTGACAAAAACGAGTTTCGTTATGTGATGCATCGATTCGACTTTCCATTTTCAAAGATGCGATTCGTCACTGCCTCGAGAATCTCGGACGGCTCGTCCGGAAGTCCGTCCGCATTGTGGTACCCGTGCAGGAGTAGAAAAGAGGAGAGAGACAAAAAGGGGTATAGGAACCTTAACGCGCGGGTCCAAAAACGCGCGGAGTACCGTTAAAAAAAGAGTTGGCGAATCGCGAGAGTCGCACGAGCTGCCGTTAAATATTTAAAGAGAATACTTGCGAGATGGAGCACAATTGCGGCTTCGGTTGCCGCCTTCGTAATGAGTACGACTTCGCTTTGCTGAAACGATGTATTGGGCTGTACAGTTCGGGATAAAAATAGTGGTAACGATGCTGAACATTGTTAACGAAATGCGAGGTGTTAATTCGACTTAGCACGCTCTTTCTTGTGCATGAAAAACTTTGTTTCCGAAAGCGTTAATCAACTTGTTCAAGAATGTTAAGTAATTTTTAGTTATGATTGTTACACACTGCAATTGAAAATTATTCAATAATATATTTTATATTTTTCGTAGATGCATTCAATTTAATAGACCTTGGAGAAAAGAAATAATGTATTCTATGAGTTACAGATTGATTAGTAATAAAGATTCACCTCGTGTACTTTTCATAGTTGATTACAATTTTTTGTACATCAAAATATACAATGGTATATAGCTTAGCTGTTTTTGCCGCAGTTTACGTAGTAAATTTTCGATGATTAAAAAATAATCTATTTACTTTTTTAATTGTTTATTAAGTTCTAGGCAAGCATGGATAATTAAATTTTCTTAAAAAACTTGGTTTGCATACTCATTAACCTGACCAATGATTCGAAATCTTATCTTTTAAGTTTTATGCAAAAAAATAGACAGCTTTAAAAGCATATATATTCTATCGACGAATGTAAGTTTGAATGTAAAGAACCGGTTCGAAAAAATGTTAGACCGAAAAAAAAAGTCTTTATTTATGATGTAGACTGTACGTTCAATAAGCCTTCTCGTTTAACCGTGTGACCCCGATGACATCCTCAAAATTCCTCATTGGCATGTCCCCTGTACACACATTCCTTTTGGGTACACATGCAAATCGTCTCCCGCGACTCAATTTCAATCGGCGACGATTATTGTCATTCCCATTCTTTCGTATTGGCAATCGCGTCTCAAAAAGTGGATTCCGTTAGGAACACTTCGGCTTTTCATCAGACAATATCTCGATTGTCATTGTCATCTGGTAATCAAGACATGTGCCAAATTTACTGTTTCGCATTGAGGCTTTTACTATATCAATTTTAAGAATCAAAAGTGTCGGCTGCTCAATAGAATTTGGATGCAATTGATTTGTCTTAATTGCATAATTAAAAATTAAAAATATTTTTCCTTTAATTAGTAGGTACATATTTATTAAATATATTTGTGATGTTTCATATAACGGAACTTATTTTCTACTAATAGTTTATCTTTTTCTCGTACTGTAAGTTATATAATCATAGGGGCAGTAACACTTTCCTCTATACTATGCGCTACTATATATACGTTAAAATTGAATCTTAATTCAGTGCATTCAAAATTTCACGGGCGCAAACGCAGTGTTTTTAAAATGCAAACTTACTTGGTTTTAGTCACCTGTTGCATTGTAGCTTCTGCGGTAAAATAATTATTCTGTGAAATACATTTACATAAAATATAATTGTAAGAAAAGAAAATACTCGAATTTTTGAAAATGTTTAAATAGAGCTTTTAAATTTTCTGAGAACGAGGGAATTATAAAAATTTTTTAATTACATTATTTAAAAATATTTCCAGAAATTTAGTTTTTATTGATGTATATTTATACTTATATCATTACTGTAATATAATTATTTAAAAATTATAGAAATATTTTAATGACATTTGACTATGTTTAATGCAGAATATATTTTTGGATTTTGACGAACAAGACGCAAGTAAAAAAGATATTATCTTCAACATTATTAAACCTTGTCTTAAAAAACATGATATCAACCCAAGTAAGTAATCTATGTAATATCTGAAATATTTTGTGAATGATTGGCAAATTTAAATAATTAAAACGAAAGTCATATAAGATTACAAATAGATTCGTAAATATATAGCTATGCAGTTGATTGAATTCATTTATCAAGTATTTTAGCATTAAATTATAAAATCGATATTAATGAAATTAATTTATTTAAAATATTATAGATATTTTTAAACATAAGAGACTATTTTATGAAAAGATAACTGAAAACGTTAAGAGTTACGATCCTGATAATGAACAACACGGATGCGCTATTGGATGTATAGTAAGGCAACTGAACATGGTAAGTTTTTCTTAATTTTAAACATCCCATTACCATTTTGAAATTTGAATATTATAAAAGAGTTTCTAGAAGTTCACTTAAAACACTTAACAATGATTTCAATTTGCTAAGAAATTCAACATCCTTTTTTTTCCAAGAAGTGCAGTTCGGTGTATACAAGGAAGTCCTTTAGAATTTACTCAAATTGACTAATAAGATGACATTTTTTTGTAAACGCTTATGCGATGATAATATTAAATTATTAATTAATTATGACATGTTTAATATATCTTCTTTAAATACAATTCAGATGCTACCAAATGGATTATTAAATTTGGATAAATTACCTTTGAGAAATCCAGAAAAGTTGGAGAGATTGAAAAATAAGTTAGCGAAAGATAACATTGAATGTGGAGCTGAAGGTAATCCTCATAGTTTCAATAAAACATTGTCATGTTTTCAACTTTACACATTTAGCTTTGGTATTACTTTCTTTCAGCTGGGAAAGATACCTGCAAGTTTATGAAGTGTTTTCTTCAAAAGGATAAAGAAAGCAAAATTTTTCACAGCTTTATCTAAATCGTTTAAAAGCCAAATAAAAGGACTGTTTGCGTAAAACAAAATTTGTGTATTTTTCTTACTCACCTGTGCATAGTTTCACAAATATTTGACCATAATACTATCACGAATGTGAAAAGAATTTTGACAATAATAGATAGAGATCTTTAGACTGACTTTTAAAATAATAATAATTCAGAAAGCTAGAATTAAAATTAATGCTGTCAACGCACCTAAAGTTAACCTAATCACCGCAGTTATATCATTTTAAAAATTATTTTAGATTAATATGATGGAACAATATTGTCCTCTTTAACGATACATCGCTGCCTAGCCCGTGGCCAAAGAGCTGTAATCCGTATCGATCGCAATACAATCTAGAAAAACTTATTCCTATCCACAATCTCCCTAATTTAAAAATACCAAATGCAGTAATGATATATCCCGTCCACGAAACAAAGGTAACCGGATGGTCTCCAGCTCTATCATTCTCTAGAAAACACCTCAGCGGTGGCTAATGGCTTTATAATCTCGGAACAAAATAGCGTAAACGGTCCATTAGGGAACACAAAAAGGTGAAGAGAGAGGCGCCGCGTCGGGTAGCGCTGGATATATTACGTAAGTGAAACCAGTCTACGGCTTTGTAACACTCGGAAAAGGAGGGTTCAAGAGCATCATCGCGCACGCATACCGGTTTCTCTGGGTCAAGGCGAACCGGCCGCTGCGCTGCGCTGCACTCGTGTCCCCAAGCGCATGGCTCGATGCAGCACCCACCGCTTTTATATCCAAGCTCGATATCGGAAAGTATTTTGTTGTCGCGCTTCAAGTTCGGGAATGCTCGCTGATGTCCATGCTGTTGTAGGTTAAACGTAGCGCGTGAAGGCGGGACACAGTGGACAGATAGAACATACACTTTTTAAGCTCACTATTTTTTTTAGCTATGGGTAATCCGCAATTATCTATGTGATAATGAAAGCAAAACAGTGTATTCTTAATTGATTTTTTTTAAATTCAGTAAAGACGACACCGACTTTGAATTCAAAAAAGAAGTTGGCTCATCTTACTTTCAAAATAAGAAAAACAAAAATTTTTTTTTATACTACTTAGTGACACCTAGTGAGGTATCATAAATATTCTGAACCTAGTAAAATTATATGACATTAAAATATTTACACTTATTTTTAAAATCTTGCGATTGGTTTTTTGGTAGTGTAGTAGTTAAATGATATTATTGTTCGTTTTAAGTTTTTTTCTTATACTTTTAAAGCAATCATAAATAGTAATGAAATTGAAACTAATTGTAACTGGTTAATTAAAAAAGCTGATAAATTATTGTTTTGCCTCAACAATTGAACTAATACAATATTATTTTTGTAAATGTTAAAAAATATACATTTTATCATAAAAAAGCTACTAATGTAATTTTTTCTAAATTTTGTGAATCCCATTATAGAATTAGCACTATAGAACTAAATAATTTCCTTACTAATTTAAATCAAAATAAAATTTCTTAAGCGAAATAAAAAAAATATGCGACAAAAAGGTTCTCTCAACAATCACTGTGTGTCGATATAACCAGTGTTTTTCCTCATAAACTATTAGCATTTCAAAGGCGATTCAAAAAACAATCAAAACACCACGAGCATGCAAAGCAGCAAAATCTAATTACTCGCGAAAACACATGCAAAGCGTTTTTTATCTCTCTGAGAGGCGTTATCTTTGTGAAAGTGTGCAGCGACGGCGAGGCACGCATGTACCGCGGTACTAAAAAAATCTGCCTGCCTGTGACAAATTCGTTCCCCTTCGGACCACAAGAATAGAAACTGCGGTCGCAGGTGTGGTCGAGGCGCTTCTTGCCTTATCCTCTCGAGAGCAGCGCAAACTAAAAGCCGACCATATACATATACCACTTCTATATGTATGCACAGCGCAAACGCATTGTATATACAAGCCGTTGTACATATGCGAGAGAGCAGGAGAAAAATATATGTGTACGCGTCGATACGACCCATTCGCGCCTTCGAGCGTTTCATTCATCTCGCGACCGCGGCCAGTTTGACGCTGAGGAATATTGCTTCGTGGAAGTACAGAGTTTTGCAGCAAACTGACAGTTTCAGCGATTCTCACGTGCCTCGTGTGGGAATGATGATTTTTTGACGAATGCTCTGCTGATTTCTAAAATGAAGTGATTTATTCCCCGTACACTGCCATTCCGGATTTTATATTTAACGCCAAATATTATGTAATATATTATATAGTACTGAGCAGTTAAATTTTGCTTATGTGGAATTCATTAAACAGATTTTTACAGGTTCAATTAGTCAGTAACTTATTTATACAAATAATGTTTTACAGATTTCTGAATTTCGAATTCTAGTACTTTTGAAGTATTCTATTCCAAAGCTGATTTAAAATGCGAAGAAATACAAAAAAGGCGTAGTGATATGCATTAGGAAGGTAAATAGACTTCCATTGGGTGTACGGAATTTTTGTTTGCTCTATCTGTTTGAGAATTTACCGAAGTCTTAAAAATTTTTTAAAGAGATGACCCAAAAATCGGAACGCAAAACGAAGATGGTTTTAGAAATTCGTTAGCTGCTTTATTTCTACATTTATTAAATTTTAATGCAAATGATATTGAGAAAATTAGGGAAAATTAGGGAAATAAGATCATGTAAATATTAGGAAATCCTTCATCTACCCTATGATATTAGTTTCGAAGTTATACTAAATTAAAAGTTATTACAGAGCTAATGTAGTCATCAGCAAGTCCTTTAGAGATTAAACGTTTTAGGCAAAAGTCAGATAGTCACGTATAACAAGAAATTTATGAGCTGTCATTTCCAATAAATGTTAAATTGCAATAATCAATTTCAATATTCAATATTTTTTTTAAAAAATCGGCACACAAAGTGGTATCACTTCCGCAATATGCATTTTCTCTATTTCATAGCCAGCCGGTAGTCGTTACGATTTCCCTTATTATCACATTAAGAAAAGCCACAGAAAATTTACAAATACTGGATCAAATATTTGAAAAATCGAAAGTCATTAACCTACTTCGAGGAACCATCCCGTCTCAGCATCCGCAGATAAACCAAAGAATAAAGGGCAAGCCGAAGCTTCAAAAAAAACGACTCTCCACCTTCCCAAATCCTCAAATCCTCTTCTCAGAACCGAAACTTTCTAATCAGCCCATGACAATGAAGATGCACGTAAAAAGTATGATCTCTGCACGAGGAAAAAAGAAAGAGAGGAAGCACATAGGGTAGCCGATGCCGATGACTAGTCTACGTCGTCCCCCAGTAACCTCCACCAATCGGCAGCCAGTATTTTCTCCTCCTCCTCCGGTTTGTTTAAAAAATTAACGAAGAAAGTCATCCCAAGTCCAAGATGACGCGTAAGACACGCTCTTCTCGTCACACCCGTGTGTTCTTGTCGCGCCGCGCAAATGGAAGAAGGCATGGAGGGGGAGTTGGGCGCGCAGCATGTGTGTGTGCGCCGAGACAACAAAGGGGAAGTCGCGCCTATAAAGATTGAAGCTCCGACCAGGGCCAGGTCAGACTTGGCTCCGAAAATTTTCAGAGACGCGCGTTCCTCAGCTTACACACCTTCGTACGCACCAGCTCTTCTCTGTTTTCACAGTGCCAAACGTGTCGTCAAGTTCGCCGGTTGTCAAAAGTAAGATAACGCGCTGGATTGTATTTTGGATCCTTATAGTGCTCATCGAGTGTTAATTGCAACGATTTATTTTGATTTCTCAACTTTTGACGAGTATTTCGAGTTCATTTTTCGTTCACGCTTTCAGAATTATTTGGCTTAAATAATTTTTTTGTGTCTGAAAAGTGTATTTAAGTTTGTTAGTTCGACGAAGACATTGTTTTATTTTCTGAATGGCTAGAATTGCAATTAAAAGAGTTAAATCTTAATAGAAGAAAAAGCTTAAAAGTTGACATTTTAATAAAACCTAAAAAATAAATAACAAGAGGGAATCAAATTAGATAGCAAAGTATAAAATAAAATTTTTGGTTCTTCGTGTGAATATTTAAAATAACAAAGCTCGATTCCTAAAGTTAATTACGCTTTCGCGTAATTAATAGTGAATGTTTTAAAAAGGGAGCATAAAATCATATTATACGTTTATACACTTGTATTAACAAGCAATCACATACTATCAGATCCATTTTAAACAAATTTTAATCACATATTTCACGTCTTTGAATAGTTCGATTCTTCGATTTCCGAAAAACCGCCAATACCATGTACAAGTTCATCGCATTCGGTCTGTTGATCGCGTCGGCGTTGGCAGTACCGGCACCCGAGAGTGTCGTAGCTAGCCAAAACTTGGACTGTCTGCAGCACGACGAGGACATCATCAGCTGCTTAGCAGTGAAGGCGACCAGTGCACTCAACAGGGCGGCAAGATCTGCTGACCTTAAGATCACCGATGGAATCACTTTCGTCAGAGACACGCCGAGTAAGTTATGCTTTGATTTTAACTACTCATTAAATAAACGTATTTTTTGAACAATCGGTTTCCACACACAAACAACCAAATTATTGCTAGTGTATATGTCAGTTCATAATCAATATATAAAAGAATGAACAAACGAATCGTGGGTGTAAAATAAAACTATCTGTACGACCGTTCAGAAAGTCCCACCTACGAAAAAAGAAATGTTCTTATTTTCATTTATCTTTTAATAATAATTCTATTCCTTTTATCTTAATTTATCTTCAATGCAATAACGATGTCAACTCTTATCGATAGACACCTTCAATGGTCATTTCTTCAATGGTCTTAGCAGTTTATTTATTTTATTTTTTTTATTTATTTAAACCAGAGTACAAATATACAAGCTACTTCATCTAGATACACAATAATATATATAAGATACTGAGCACTTCCTGTAGAAATAACGAAAGCTTAAAACATTAGTAACTTAAAACTAATACAGCAATGTATAAATATTTGGATATAAAGTAATCAGATTATTTAGAATCTATAATCCAAAATTTTCTAACCTCTTTGAACTTTCCTGGTTTTACATTTATTGTTTTGAGATCTTTGCGAAGTTAATTTTAGGTGCAATTAAAAACAATAAAAAATTAAAGTAGTTAAAGGTAAACACAAGAAGTTATTCAATCTTTTTAAGTGTTATCTTATATGTAGATAGTATGTTTTTGATCGTTTATTGCCACCATTAGTAACAGTAGCAACCTTTTCACTTTCAGTGGAACGCAGCGGAAAGTCGCTAAAACCCGAGACTGAAATGCTGAATGAATTGCCACGCGATGTTGCTGATAGGACGATAGAACTCGCTGCTGCACTCTTGGAATCTGCAGTATCATTCTTGAAGAGTCACAGTTTAAAGGTTAACATGCCCGAAGAATCTGTGTCCCGTGCCTTGACTGAAGGTACGTACATTTTTTTTACTAAAATTCTAAAGGATTTGTCAAAAATAACAGTTTTTACATTTAAACCATAATGTTTTTATTTATACATTATTTATACATACATGGGTACAAAAACTCCATGCGACTAGAAAATGTAAAATTCTATGAGAATTATTCAGTTTATGGATATTGAAGGTCTTATGCATTAAAACATAGAATAAAATTTAAATTCTTTCGGGATGAGACTTTTACTTACGTAATAAATAAGATAATTGACGTCACGGTAGCGCCGTTGAGATGGCGATAACTCTACTTTCACTAAGAAACTTTTTTATTCAAGCATTCTTTAGAAACTACTTTCATTCATTCGTTTTTTCTCAATGACTACGCAGAGTTTAATGCAATTTAATGAATAAGAGCAGATGATGATACATAATAATAGTACTACGTTATACCGATTACATATGCACTTTTAATAGATGTGAGGTCAAAAAAATGTATAATAATTTTTGTAAGATAAAGTAATTTAATTGAAAAATTCTTTACTTACGTTTTTAACATATTCAGAATGTTAATTAGATTAAAATTATTCGCAATCGAATATATAAAACATTTTAATCATAGATTAACCGGTCACATTTTTTGAATTCCAGGTCGTGCCAAGATAAAGAAGATGATCCTGCCCCTGATCGCCGCAGCTGGCATCAAGATCTTCGCCCTGGTGCCGATTCTCCTTGGTGGTCTGGCACTTCTGGTGGTAAAGGCCCTCTTCGTTGGCAAGATCGCTCTGCTGATCGCCGGTATCCTCGCCTTCCAGCGCCTCTTCAGCGGTGGCTCTGTCGGATCTATCGGTGGTGGCTTCGGCAACATTGGAGGCAACATCTTCGGCAAGAATCCCTCGAGCTCGTACTACGATTCTAACCAGGGCTGGAGCTCAGGTGCTTCCGCCAACCAGGGCCAGGGATATTACAGGAGTTTCAGCGACAAGGCCGATGCTCACACGCTGGCTTACTCTGCCCACGAGCCCAATTCCAACGTGGAGAACTGATTTGGTTGCGTTCATTGTTTGATTGTTTGTACATTCGCTCCACTCTTATCTGTGTTCTTGATCTCTTATTAATGTGACGAACTGGGACCTGGACTTACGGGTTTGACGAACGCTTGGACTTTGGACTGTACTTTTAAAATGCATTTTTCCATGAAAAATGCTTATAGCTTATCTGTTCATCAAACGAAAGGTTTACTTACTACGAGATAAGCCAGACCTACAAATACCTAAGACTGAAAACTGACTTTATAACGATTGACTAGAAAAACTGAACTGAATACAAGGACAATTTACACTTTGGTATACTATACTGCTTTCTTCGCACATAAAGGAATTAAGAGCGCTTGTGAGAAAATCGCCCTCACATAAAATTTCACTACCGAAAACCGGAATAAGACATCTCATTTATCGAGACCTTTATGCTCATAAAGGATTAAAGTGTCTGATTGTGTGAATTTGCGACGACTGTTTTAGTTGTATTATTTATGATTCATGATCTGTGTGTGTAATTTATGTCATTCATCAGTTAAATTATTACGAGAAAACCATTATTAATAAAATATTTAATTATAAACATGTATTTTTATTTACTTCCTTAGTTTGTATAAATAATTTCCTTAACCTATAAGAAAAAAAAATGAAATATTTGAAGATTTTGAAAATTCTTCATTACTGTAAATAAAATAACCTATGTTGTAATACTTGAATAATAGATTTCGAAAGTTGGTTTGAACTTGAAGCGATAATTTTAATTGGAGTAATAACTCAAATTAAAATTTTTTGGTAATTGTATTATTAATAATTCTATATACGAGTAGAGAGCGAAGTCTCTTCACACCATGCGCGAGGCCCCGCTCGCCGTTCTTTCCTTTGCGTGGTCATTGAACTCCACGATTTGTATACGTTTTCAATTGTTTCACTCTGAAAATATCGGTAACAAGCTTCGAGCAAGGACAAAAAGTATTTTTCAATTGATTTTCTATTCAACCGTAGGTTTTTTTACACCTCTCTTTTGTTTGTACATTATATTAAGCAAAACACAGTCAAAACGTACTGTTTGCCATAAAAGCTCTACTAAATAACTCTATCTTTGGTGTATTGTATCCTGAAAATCGGTCGATAAAAAATATTAAGGGTAACTTCTGATACTTTAAAATACGACATCCTTCAATTTTATGCCATTCGCTCATGTTTTATTAAACCTCCGAACCTTCTTAAAGTTAGACATTGAATTTTTTTATTTATTGAATAGATACTCATTGTTTTTATTCCATGTATGATTGGCAAGTTTTATTCACTCTATGCATGTATTCTTATATCTCAAAAAAAATGAAACAATTTTAAAATTTAAAAATTTATTTTTTCAATGTATCGAGGCATGGGAGTTGAAAAATAATTTTTGAAGCTCAGCTATTTTTTAGTTCTTTTTTCGTGTTGCAAGTTTCCCCTTACAAAAAAATGATGACCGTAAGAAGTGAAGCATCCCCTTATAAAAAAGTAATGACCGGAAGAAGTGAAGCATTTAAAGACATGATCTAATTGGTTATGGGTAGATATGCGTTTTGAATGGCGCCAATGTTTAAAATTATATTTTTTTATTTTTTTTATTTTATTTATTGACTAGAAAAAAATTTATAAAAGTAAAAATCCTACAAGAGGTAAACATATATACTTACCTGTACATAGACTGGTGCATGAAAGAGAACTTAACAACTAACTTAAAAGCTAAAAACCTTCCCAAAAATAACGTTTGATAAAGATTATTGCAAGTTAACAAGGTTCACAGAATACTTTGTAATTAGCTATATTTCGTAATATATTCGCAATACATTTGTTTTTAGCTAAACTAAATTTATTTTTTCGCACTCTAACCTAAAAATCGCACCTTCGCCGCTTTTTTCTGGTCTCGTGCGATAAAATGCTGTATAATACTTGTGTGGAAGGTGATTATTTACCGCATGAGACGTTTTCGCACGAGCGAAGCGTGTCATAATGAACTATTATTACTCTACTAAAAATGTCATAACATTACAATATTTTTTATTTTATTTTTTAAGTTCGATTATTTTAAATTTATACTTCTCAACTCATTTGGTAAAGTATTATAAGTCTTTATTGCTACTATGTAACTAATTTTGTCACTAACAGCTTTTTTCATTTTTGGTAGCATTATATTTTTTCTCCTAGTCTTTGAGGTACTTTTTAGATACTCTTTTCTTAATGTTTCATAATGATAAGTTAGACACTGAATTTCAAACATTTGTTTAATATTTGGTGGATAGTCAATCCCTGGAAAATTATTTTTGTTCATAATTTTTAAGATTTTAGTTTGTATTTTTTGTATTAAATTTAAATTATTTTTATAAGCACTACCCCAGGCTATTATTAATTCATATTAAAATACATATATAAATTAATATTTTAATTTAAAATTATGAAAGAATTATGTATTTTCGTTTGAATAGATTCTTAAATTAATCATTTAGTATTCAATTATTAGTATTTTAATATGAGTTTCAATATTAAATGAATTTATTATAAATTAAGTGCTAATATTTTCTAACCTCAAAAATTAGATCGCGTCCTAATCTGGTATTTCGTATAACACTGATATCTTGTGAGAAATATTTAATAGTCACTCTAAAAATCTATGATTAATTACAAAGAAAAGTAGACACATGAAATAGAAAGTATTTATTAATATTCAAGTGTTTGTTAGAACTTGAATTTATGTTCTTAGAATCAACCGTAGAATACATGGGATTTTTTTGGATTTTTTTGAGCAACTTTTGAATTTTGCATAAATTTAGCTTTTGCAAAAATGCAAAAATTTTCTTTAAACTTTTTGAAAAAATTCGGGTGCATTCTTTGAGTAATTCTAAGAACTTTTTTCTCTTGACAACTTTTCCATAACCCCAGAGTAATTGAGTAAAAAATTCATAAACATATTGACAAAAATTTTGCAATCAAGGCACCATTTTGAAAACCCCCAGTTGAAAAATCGATCCGGGAACCATGATTTCTTCATATTCAAACATTTATTCCACCGGTTAATGAGGTTTCGAGTCGATTTCACTCGGGAAACCTTTTGAAAACTCGATTTCAAAGAAAAAAATGGGTGAAAAATTCATGTTTTTTGTTTTTTAAACTGCATTTTGCAATAGTAACAAATTTTTTTGGAAAAACAGATCTTAAACTTTCAGAATATGAACCTCTCATTTTTTTTTGGCGTTGTGAACATCAGTTACAAGCTCTTAAAGACCGGGGTACCGCGAGTGGCGTTCTCGGCGGAAACGGGTTAAACTGCCGGTGTTTTGGCGACTTTTTTTCTCAGAAAATCCGAATAACTTATTTCTATTTCTTAGATTTGGCTACATCAAAGTTCCGATCTAGGAGGCGTCTTATATAAAACTTTTTGGCGGATAACAATCGGGAAAATTTTGGAATTTTTAAAATTCAATGTAAAGGTGAATATAGGGATTTTGAGGGTGGTGAACTCGATAGTGATAGTATTTTTTCGTCTTAATCTCTAGAAACCACCCTTTTCTGCAAAGAAGCAACCTGTTTTTCGAATTTTTAAACCCGAATCTCGGGGTATCTCGATTCTGGCAACCATTGTTTTCGACGTCAGTGACCTCGAAAACGGGGTATTAGTAGATTTCGATCCAGTTTGGGGGTAATAATATGGATTGCTCTCGACCGTCTTATATAAGGTTTACCGGAGCTCGAGATATTAAAATATAATACATTTTTAAATTACAAAATTGTTTTGTAATATAAATTCAATTTATACATTTATTCTTTTTCGTTATACTGATATCAATCACTGAATCTTTAAAAAATGAAAACTGGTTTAGAAAGAGAATATAAGAGTGTAGATTAAGAAGTACTAAAACATATCGTTGCGGTATAAATTGAATGTATACAAGAAAAAGAAAATAATTTCCTACGTATAGACTTCTATAAGATTCACCTAAGTATATATATACGTCCCAATCGTATTCAAGCGCAAGATTCGGGCCACAAGTTTGCATGCAACACTATGTCACGACGTTAATGGAAAACTAATTATCACTTGCAAAATCAGAGCAAAAACTCATGAAGCCGTTACCTTGTTCTTCATGTATAATTCGAATCGAATTTACTCTATTTTTATCCATCGATCATCGGAATTCGAACAAATAAATTATTGTAATTCAATTCTTTTAATTCCCCCCCCCCCCCCCGCAATAATCTTAAATAATAAACGGAAATAGTCGACATTTTTAATATAAGAACATTTACTGCAATATTATAAATGTATTGTAGAAATATAACGTAGAGTAATTGCATTGACTCTATGCCCTTTAAACAGGAGATAGAGCCATTTCAATAAATACTTACTAATAAATTTGTTATGTACTTTTTTGAAATGCTTGACTAATCGTTGAGGTTAAAACTTATTTTTTATGCTTAAAAAGCTATAAAATATACAGTATTGATTGAAAATTACATTAATTCATATACTGTTTCGCGCAATATTAGACGTAATATTTTTTCTATCAACTATAATTTAAAATATTTTTGTAAAATCGTAATTAATTTTAAACATAATAATTATTTTTGTTTATAATAAACTTTAAATATAATATTATTACAACTATTAGTCACCAGACAACTTTTGAAATTCCGAAAATCTAGTCTTTTATTTAAAATTCATTTAAAACGAAATCATTGAATGGATTGAATGCCAAGTTTCACTAGTATTTAGAACCAAAAATCGAAAACTAGCATAAAGAAACAGAAAAAACGAAATGTCGAGTAACATCCTCGAACGCTGAAGAGACGGTCGGCACACGACATTGTCCCAAAGGCGGACAGACTCGAAAGTGAACCTCAATAAAAGGAAAAACGCCTAGAGGACACTTGTAATGCATCGGCTGGCTCTTTGCTCCCCATAAGAATGCGATGGCGGAATTAAAATTCCCGACGTGGCTCGGCTGGCTCGACTGTTGCCGCCGCGCTTGCCAAATGGTTCAGCGGCGTGTTCAGCCCCACCTAAGAAGGTCCCATAGTCCAATGTCTCGGTGTCGATATATAAAAGAAAAAAATAGCCAGTGGGCAAAAGCAGTCCAAAGCGGTGCCAGCACGTCAAGCTGTCAAGGACAGCCTCGTATCGCATCAACTTCCCTCGAGTCACCCTAGAAATCTAAGGAAAGATGAGGAACACGGGTATAGTCATTGGATCCTTAGTGTGCTGCTGCTGTTTGGTACTCCCTGCCTTAGCCAATCCAGCAACGATGTCAAGAGAGGCTGAGAGTGCAGTTGAGAGGTTCGAAAATAATTTGGCCTCGGTTATGGACGGGTTGAATCAAAGGGATAGTATTGGAATCTACGGTAACATGATCAGTTTGGAGAGAATGGCTGTAGACGAGCAGAATAGTGAGGATGAACAGGAATTAGATCCTTTGATGAGGAGGATTGATCACTTCATGAGGAGCCGCAAGCTGCACATTCGATTCCCCAGTGACGGTTCTTCGGCTGATATGTTTGGAAGAGCTTTGGGAGAAAAGGATATAAGCTTCGAGATGAGAGGACTCATACACGGTGCATCTGAAGGTGAGCAATTTAAGATTTAAATAATTATGCATGAGAATGGTATTACGTAAAATAAAAAGTTTTAGAAGTGCTATTATTGACAACTGTCAACAACATTAATTGTGTTTATTACTAGAATTTTTTTAACAAATATGTAACATGCAACTATATAGGACTCGAAGGAACCCTCAGTATAACGAGAATCGATTTTTCTAGTTTTATCTAGTATACCTAATGCTATTGAGATGAGGATAGCAATCCTTATGTAACTAGTCAGGCTTTAACAGAAATAAAACCGCTGTCAATTTATTGGGACTCAACTTCCTTGTATTTAATTATTTGACCCAAATTACAATCAATATTTAATTCGTAAAAAAATTAAGCCATAATAAACTGACCCTTATGATACTGATAAATACTTCAAAATTTAATTTCATATGATAAGAGCAATTGATACTATTTGATAACAAGCTAATATAACGTTATTTTCTTCATTTTTAAATTCATGATCGGAAGCATAAATATCATATCACAAAAATATTTTTTAATAAATGGATAAAATTCGATATTAGGATTTACGCTTAGCTAAAATCTTTATTGATATAATGCTTTATGTGTTTGTTGAAATAGTATTATTTTCAGACATTACAATTAAATTTTTTAAACAATTTCCTTTTATTGAGAAGACCGTAGCAAGATGCTACCAGATATACATAACAGTATAAACTAGATTTTTAGTTTTCTGAGGTATGCTTAATCAAACAGTAGAAGTTAGCGGTCTTTATGATAAGTGTGGTTCTTCATCACTATAATAAATAAGTCCTGGAAGTTTGTCAAAAGTTTATAAATAGATCAGCCTTTTATAATAGATATTTTTTTATGTATTATTTCACAGGAGTATATATAAGTATACATATATTTGCAATTAGCTAAATTTTGATTGATCTTGACTCGTGCAAGTCAAGATTTTTGCCCAAGAATAAATATTATTTGTTGTTCATACATAAATATATTATGCATTAAAATCAAAATAAGGAAAATTATTGAAAGATAAGTATGTATCGTTCATCCTTACACTGCAAGTACATATTATGAGCGGTCGATTCCAAGTTAAATGAAACGATAGTTTGTGGATTCTAAAATAATAAGTACTATCATTTTTATTCAGATATTTCAATAGTATTAAAGATACACCATTGTCGATTCATTGGCACTTAGTTTCATCCAAATTTTTATTTTAATATATCATTGTATACTGTTTGAGAAGCATGAATTATTGCTGCCATGTAATGCCTACAAAATACAGTAAAGTAAAAGAGCCTATAAGCTTATGAGTGGTACCAGATACAATAATGTACACGTCTCCATGTATTAAGTAGTACCATTTTTAAAGTATCCAAGAATTGGTAGTTCTACTTTATGCATTCTAAAATAATGTTTCAATTAATTCTTTTTTAAGTCAAGTAAATATTTCTCTAGCACAATTGAAATAAATATTTTGTATATACAGTTTTTTATTTTGCTTTCAAACATATATATATATATAGTTTTCTGAAACTCAATCGAATTTATATATTTTTTTTTTCAAAATTATTTTATAAAAAGTTTGAGCATGCCCACATTTTATGATTTCTTCTCTAAACATGTACTAAAAAAATATTATTTATTAGATGTGCTTCTATCATCAGGACAGTATTCTATCAGAAAAATTATACGCTTTAAATTAAAAAAAAAAACGAAGTTAAATTTGAATATTCATTTTCAAAACATTATGCTTATGCAATATTTATTTCTAACTTCTAACGAAAATCTATGGTCGTTTACACTACTACTGAGACTACTTGCTACTACTGTATATAATCTATTTACTAATGTAAGTAATTTCAAATCAAATAAAAATAACAAATGTTAGTGTTTGAAAGGAAAAAAAATAAAAGCAGCAATATAGAAATATTTTTTAAGCAAACTGAGATTATAAAATATCTGTACTTAAATTTGATGATACACGAAAAGTTTTATATGAAAAGTGAGTTAAATTTCTTGTACCATAATAATTGATAGATTTAAAAACTAGAAAAATTTAAAGTAATTTTAAATACAAAAATAATTCAGTAAGAAAATAATTTAATAATTTTTAAGTCATGTTTGAAGTTTTCACATTCGAACTTTAAAGATGGAGCTAAGAAAATACATAATTCTTTAACCAATTTTTCGATTTCAAAAATGTTTGGATTTTATTTTAGAAGATAACTGATAATTTTTAAAAATAACTTTGAAGACACGAATAAGAAAAATAAAGGTATTAAAATGATCTGGTTTCTTCAAATGATAAATACATTGAAAAAATATAAATATGTAAACTGTAGGAGTGATAGAGTGATAAAGATAACAATGATTTTAAAAATTTTGGATAAGTAGCCGAAAATAAGTACGATAACTTGCTCGATTCGGGATAAGCTTGCCAGCGCATAGGACAGACCAAATCGCGCGACGTTCGCTCATTGCTGTGTCCTGGCAAGAAATGAGAATTAATCTTCGGCGTGGCATAATCTTATACCGATGCTTCATTTCATCGGCTAACCAATCCGGCGGAAGTAGGTTCACCTCTCACTCTCTCATTGGCCAGAGCTAACTGGGACAAACCGAGGCTACTTTTCTCTCGAGACGCTCCTACTCTCCTCCGAATTCCTTTTCTTTCTTCCGTCAACACTAATACCGAATTCCTCGCGGTGTACACTTTCTTAAGCATTCATCACGCCCATAATTTGTATTCAAATTTACTGCTGTTTGCTTTGCGTAGGATTCGTATGTTAAAAATTCCAAATATGTACAGTTCTTATCAAGAATTTATAAATTTTTCAACTATTCTCGGTTTGAACACGATTATAGAATGTTTGAAATCATTTTTTTTAATACGATGTTAATATAGCAACTTATTGAGTTGTACCATAACCCAATAATTTCGGACAAATCTTGGGGCAAAGATTTCTATATTCATCATAAAGTTCAACATATCAAAATATCATATTCTTTTTTCTTCAGTTCAAACAATATATTTCGAATTTATTTCAAGTTCACATTCTACCTGTATGTGCAACAAGTATTATAATAACTATTTAATTTATGCTAGTATAACTATAAATTCTTAACCGACATATCAAATAAAAATAAACGAGCCACAAAATTGCGTTGCGTTTTTTTAGGGGTCTTTTTTAAGTGCATATTCAATACGAGTATATCTTCTTTCAATTACAAGTTAATTCTTCTAATATTTTAAGTGAACCATTTAAGTTGAATCTTTGGTCCTATCCTTAGAAAACAAGAAAACAAGTATCTATGTGGATATAATTTTATGTTGAATGTTCTTTATATATTTGAATTATAATGTTTAAGTTTTAAAGAGATCTGCAAATTGTTTTTTAAAATACCTTTTGTATTTTAAATACATACCTATTTCAGATCTAAATTAATTTTATTTTTAAAAAACGGGGAATTCTTTAATTTTTAAACAGGGTTTTTGGTTTTTACTTTTTATTGTGCCTAAATCACAAAGGTTCATCAATTAAACATTATTACAATTGCTAAAACTGTATATACCTTATCATCCGAATGAAAATAATCAAAGGAACTTCATTTATAAGAAATTATAAGTAGTTAGAAGAAAATTAATAATAGTATTACACATATTCCAAGAATCAATCTAATCTCTGTTAACATCTAACGATATAATATAAAACTGCAATAAAACAAATGCCTTAAAGCTAATAATAGATCTTTTCAAATAGATTTTTTTACATTTTATTATTTATTAGTATCATTGTTAATTTTAAATATACTTAAAGAAGAATGTAAAATTAATTTTAACAAAAATAAAATATAATAGCAACAAAATCATAAGTAAACTGATATATTACTATTGTATTTTAACAGGCGGTGATTAAATTTCTAGAGCACATGAAACCATCATTTTTTTCGTAAAATATGTCAGATATACGTGTAAAATATTACTAAATTTTCGCTTCTTATTCTACAAACACCGTTATTAGCTTACTTAAAAAATATCTATGGAATATAAGAGTTCAGTTTACTAAGCTTTTTAAAACTTATAATAAGTACCTCATGTAAACAATCAGTTTTAACCGTACAGTTTTGAGAGTTATCGTTCTTCTAAGTAATGCTAAGTAACTATTTTTAATATATACCAATACTAAAATTTAAAAAACTGTTATTTTATATATTTGGAACGTATGTCAAACGTTTTCATTAATTTCATACCTGCAAAGACTTATGTGAGACTTAGTGCAGATCCAGTAGAGCACTTCAATTTTTACCCCAAGTTGAAGACTAAAAAAAGAATAACAACAATAGAATAATGAATAAAATAAAAGAACTTATTGGCATGTTAAAAAAGCTATAGCTTGATCCATGTGAGAAAAAGAGACAGAGATAATTGGCGCGCCCAACCCTATGGTTTCAGGCACGCGGAGCCGTAATCCGTGCCACTTCTTGCCTCCGTAGATCCGCGCGGTTAAACGAGGTCGTCGGCGTATATACAAGGCGAGAGAGAGAGAGAGAGAGAGAGAGAGAGAGAGAGAGAGAGAGAGAGAGAGAATGAGAGAGAAAGGGAAGGATACGCGGGAAAAGATTTTTCGGGTATCTGGGACGAATCATCCGAGTCAGAGGAGGAGGGTGAGGTAGAGTAGTAGGGACCTTGAAAGAGAGTGTGCTGGCTGTCCTCGGAAGAAAGTAGGCTCGGGGACACCTGACGTACACAAGCGTAGGCTTATTCCTTTTTTTGGTCTTCTGGTGCCTCCTCCTCCACCTCCTCTTCTACTTCATCCTCCTTCGCCTCTTCTTCACCTACGTCGTGTTTCTTTCTCGAAAACGCACTTATCGACGCCGACCCCCTTTTATTTCATTTTTTATGCGAGTGAGGCAGTCGAACAGGTTACGGTGCAGTTCGAGAAGTCTATACAATATTCTGTGGAACAACTTTCTCTCCTAAGGGATTCCGGTAGTGTTTACTGCGATGCCTTGCAGCTGTAATAGTTGAGGAACAATGAGCTTTCACTTTGGAAAGAATTTTCATTAAACTTTTTACCTTTTGACGAATTACTTGCAGTTGATTTTTTTATACCTACATCCGAGCCTACAATTTATTTATTAGAAAATAAAATAATCTGCATACTCAAATTATTATTGTATGTAATTGATGATGCCCGTATGTATTCATCAGTCATTTTATTCGAATATAAAACTACGCAATCATTTACATGAAAAAACTTCAATATTGATAGTGAATGGAAATGTTTACATTTACTTCTAAAGTATTTTATAAAAATTCTACATGCATTTTAGGTATATAACGCCTATATAATATCAATTAAAAATCAAAGCCATCAATGTCAGATATTTTAACCCGTTGATTATTCATATATAAATAAAAAGTTTTGAATTTCTTGTCGAACTAAGCAGCAATTTTTCTTTGTTTCAGCCCGAACGAAACTGAAGCGCATCGTCCTGCCCTTGCTGTTAGCTCTGAAACTGAAAGCCATCATCGTTCTGCCGATCATCATAACACTGATAGGTCTCATCGGTATCAAGGGTTTGGGTGCTGGTCTAATGGCTCTTCTGTTGTCCGGTGCAGTAGCCCTTAAGGCTTTGCTCACACCGCCACCCTCGTATCCGGCGCGCGTCAGCTACGCCAAGCCATACGAGATCCACCATGACCACTGGCACCGTTCCCAAGAGGATGTGATCAATACACCCTACCGTGGCTGGAGCCCCGAGTTCGGCGTTGATCCCCAGTTCAGCCCTTACCAGGAGATTCCCTGAGATTCCACGAATTTTTATTCGTGGGAGGGATTAATCCACTGAACGGTTACGTTGTTGAATTGGTCTGGGTGCGAAGTTGCGAGTGGCATTGATGTACTTTTAATTGTTGTTGATAGCGAGCTCTTTAAAGCTTCTGGTACGAAATTGTCTAGATAGAGGTTAACCCACTAGATGGCGTTTTATCACCAAGTGATTCAAAATCTTTTGCTCTGGTAAGCAATCTTCATAGCCTAAGACCATGTTAACAGTAACCACGCAATAATTCATTGCGTTTCATGAGATACATTTCACCTCATTGTTATTTATTATTATTTATTCTCGATTGTTAATAAAAAAATTCTTGTTTTTAAATCAGTGTATTTAATTTTCGAATTCTATCCAAATGACCTTTGAATATACATTAATTTTTGAGAAAATATATCTCAAAAGAACAGCACGTAGATAATATATTTGCTGCATGGATAAAGCTTAATAACATCATAAAAAAAACCATTGCCACTGCATCTCTGAATAGCTCACATGTCGAACGGTATTTACGACGCCTTAGATCCGCATAAAGTCTGCCATGGTTCCCGCGATATTCGCGCACACGAGAATACATACAGCAGCGTACCTAATTGCCATACATGCGCACATAAGCCCTTCTACATATGCAACCGCGTGTATACGCGATAGAAAAAAAAGGAGCGTTATACATTTTGCCGAAGCGTGAACCGTCCACACATAATCCATATATCTATCCTCCGTGTGAGCAGCTATACGTCCTCTCTCTCTCTCTCTTTCCTTCTATTCCGCGTCAAGTTAATGGTACGAAGATGCGCGCATTCGTTTATGAACGAGGAGATACGCAGTAGGGAAGAGAGAGAGAGAGAGAAACGTCGATGACCCAGATGCTCGTCTCGTAAATGGCCTCTTCGACGACTGCGAAGAAGATGCCGGACGATGGAAGAGGGTCACGCGCGGATGCTGCTGGCTGTACAGGTATTGGAAGAACGCTGACGGCAGCTCGAGATGGAGATTTTCCTAAACGGTTAGGCACTGGAAATCTATCGATACAAAGGAGATAGGCCGATGGGTAGTGCTTTGTGTACCGATGTTTTTTGTCTACTTAGCGCGGATAGGAGTTTCCCACGAGATCTAAGGTTTTTATGTGATCAATGGAGAATCTCCACGAGATGTACCATACCATGAGAAGGATACGCTGCGCGCCTTTTATGGAAGTCGATAAAAAACTGGTTAATGTTTTGATTTAAGAACAGAAAAAGAATAGGAATCGAAATATTGATTGATGAATCGAAATACTATAAAGGAACTGAGAAGTCGAGTTTTATTGTCAGGAGATGAATTAAAAAAGACTCTTTTACATAATTTAAACACATAAATTCACCGTGTTAGTTGTTTACCGTTCTCAAAAGATCTTTTAGGCGAATACTACCGACCCACCCACACTGTTAGATATTAAAACAGAGCATATATTTAAATACTATGAATGCGGCAGTCATTACTTGTGCGTATTTGTTATTTTATGATCTGGAGATGCGCTTGAAACATTGCATGCACGAAAATGTACAGTTAGATGGATAATTAGAACTACTACAACAGTGACGCATAAGGGCATTAGTATGTGTTTAAATTACCACCACTGCAGCTGTAATCCACAAATTATAATTCTGTACATCTTTAATAATGTGGTAGACAATACCATAAAATATCTGCAGGAAGAACGTAGTTATGTTGCACTTATTTAGAAGATGTTGGCAGCAGTCAAATTGCTTTTTATTTACTTCTTTTTAGTTGAGGCATAAAAAAGATTATTTTTACTATAGAATATTATAGAATTACTAGCTTGTCTTCTGCAGACGCCAGCAAATACTTTTCAAGAGATTGTAATGCATATTCATGCTATTTCATCAGTAGTTAATAAACTCTTAAAAAATTATTGTAATATAATTAGTTTTTACTTGTAAAATAAAAACTATGTCATAAAATAAAAGATATTTCTTCACAAGTTTTCATTAGTATATCTAAAAGTATTTGACTATTTCGTATAAAACTAGCTATATCCAAGCGCGCTACGCGCACCACACATTATTATTAAAGCTTATTATAAAAATAAATATTTCTAACGATGAAAAGTACTAAATTTTAGAGCTAGAAATTTAATAATAATTACTCTACACTATGTATCATTATTTATCAATAATATCAATAATGGTTTGGGCATAAAAACATATCAGAATTCTTATTCTTTAATTATTCAATTTGCAAAATTTAAACGCATTCATATTTCGCGCCGAAAGTAAACTACTACATTGGTTTTATTCTGAGTTCACTTGTTCCGATCAGTTTTTCATAAGGGAATAAAAATGAGAATTATTATCAATATATATATGTTCGGCAAAATGAAAAGTGGCGATAAGATTACATCAAATATTGGTAAGAAATACAAAATAATCGATACCCGTCGACAATGCTTTGTAATTGTTAGATTTTTTAAAACTAGGCATTCAACATTTTTTTAAGCATGTGTAGACAAATTTCGTGAAGAATTATTAAAATTATCATATTTCGATTTGCAAAGGCCCACCAAAAATCCACAAGAACCTTATCGTACTGTGGCGTGAGCAAAACGGAGATGCGCAGAAACCAGCCAGCAAACACTTTCCATAATTCATCAAGATAAATCAACGACGACAAAAGAAGCAGTAGAAGGAGCCAGAATACTCGAAGAAAATGTACAAGCCAGTTAGCGCTTTTCAGCCAATACACTCCCAGAGACTCCAGTCACCAAACTGGTGGGGATAAGAGCTGGAAGGAAAGGGGGGAAGAGAACCGGATCGCAACAGGTGGAACGCCAGCGAAAAAAGCAGTTGTAGAGGAAGGAGAGGGCCTGGTGGGGGTATGGACGTTTCGGAATTGGGTGATTAGGTCAACGTCCTGCGGTGTGGGGCAACGCGCTTCCTCATTGGTCTTCCACCTTCCACCAGGCTTATGAAGGTTAGTGGGTCATTGCTTCAGCGAGTGGCTTGACCCCGCGCGACGAGGAGTGGGGCTACAGAAGCTAACGGGAACGGTTGTGAACGGGACATGTGCGAGCTGGTGGGAGGCTTCGAGGCCGAAGGACTATATTACAAGGTGGATGCCAAGGTGAAGGCTGATACTCGATGAACTGATGCCGGGAGATGACGGCCGCCGTGTCTCTGTTAGAACGAAGAGAAAACTTTTGCGTCGAGTCCTACTGGCTAGATACTAACGGAAGCTTTGTTTCGCTATTGTTTCGTTCGCAAAGGGTTATTATTCATTTTTTCCTTTTCCTAAAATTTGTATTCTTGAATAACTTGTATTAATAACTTCTTTATGGAATTTTCTTCAATCGTTCAAAAAGTAATAAACAAGTATATCCAGATAATTCAATTTCGGTATATATCGTTGCGGGCAAGACTTTTCAATGTAGAAATGTTTTAAATAAAATCTTCTATTTTCAGTTTTCAAATAGTCTGTACAAAAGCAGATTGAAAATATTTCACATTCTTACGGCATAGTAAATCCGACTTCTTTCATTTACTGGATTAATGACAGAAAAAATCTTTTGAGAAGTACAAATAAATTGTATCAATTTAGCTTACGAGAAGATGACCAGACATACGGGTACTGGGTTTTCTTAAAACTTTCAGGAATTGCATTTTGTGTAAAATAATCAGATCCGGGTATTGGGGTTTTATTTAATAAGCCCTGAAAATCAAGATATTCATCACTCTTTATGCTTGTAATGCTTATCTATATATATTCTTTTGTAGTACATACAGATATATACTAGGATATAAAATTAATATGAATTGGTGAATATCTTGATTTCGAGGGTCTATTCAATAAAACCCTAGATGGATTACATTATTTTGCGCGAAAAGTAATTCCCAAGTGTTGTAAGGAAATCCAAGACCCACAACTCTGGTCATCTCCTTGTTGAAAAATTTCATCATATTTTAAATCATACTATGATTATTCTATTATTGCTAGTTGTAGCTTGAGATATACAAACAATAAAAAAAGGATTTAACCATATAGAAAAGAAAATGCATAAAACTTATACTAATTTAGCAAAAATGTATTTCCAAAATCTGACGAAACAGTTAAAAATGTGTAGAAGTTTTGTTAAAACCAATGGTTGACGATACTTGGAATACATCTCATATAAAAAATATTCAATTTTCAATTAAAGAGATAATTTTAGGGATTCTTTTTTTAAATTTAGTAATAAAATTAATGTGATAATAAAATGTATAACAGTTGATATCATTTAAATCATTTGTCAATTAAAGCCTTACGTTTAAATTATAATTAATTTCATAATATTAAGTCATAGTCGAAAAATTCAGCATTCTTCATGTAAAATCTATTGGAGTGAAAATAAATAATATTTTGCCTCAGAAATTCTGTAAATATTTACGAGTATTAGAGTTTAAAGCAATTGGTAAAATAGGGATGGTTTTTTTAAATATATACTACAAGGAGTAGTTATTTAAATGTATACCGTTTATCTATGAATATTTTGATGATAATTTATTGTGAATTTGATGATGGTTGATTTTTCCTCTAATCTTTGTGAATTACATTACACTCAATATTGTTTGACTTTGTCAGATATTAAAGTCAATTCGGTATATTTTCATGGAACATTATATAAGTCAGATACTACTTAATGACTAAAATGGTGATAACTTAGACCTAGGTTTCGATTTCCCATATATCAATTTGTCCTGCTAAAGAAGAGGGCTATTTATTAAACACGCCTAAAGGCTGCACTCATCGCATCATCGAATAATAAACTCATATTTTAGAAAAGACTACTGGTTAAATATTTTTGTTTGACAGAAGCACAAGACAACTATTATCTCTGATATGCTGAAAATTCAAACAACCCATTGCAACTTATAAAGCTATTTTTTCAGCGATAAAAAGTAGTTAATTATTTTTAATTAAGGTAAATCAAGAGCACCTTTACAAATTCACGAGGCTCTTATGCAGCGCGATTAAATCGAGCATTAGTGCGGTGTTCGCGGAATTTTATTCATCTTATCTTCTAATGCGTAATACGTGAATTCATTTCTCGAAAGCTAAGTAGGGAGCGGACAAAAAAGTGCGTTCGCAAGATACTATCGTTTTGTGCACTAGATATCGAATAACTGCATTCTGCGCAGCATCCGTAATTTTCTACGAATCATTTCACCGCGCGACAGATGCCTGCATCCAATGTGCCTCTTAATCTTATAATTATCGAAAGGAGAGAAATCGCCAGGTATCCAACCCAAGTATTTTCTCAATAACCAGGCACCTATTGTGTTTGCGAAGTATATCAGGGACGATTCATGCTGAAGAAATGGTTAAAAGAGAAAGGACAAGAGAGCGTTAGAAAACGCTTTTGGAGGTTGGCAGCATCCGATGCCTTGCGGTATACGACCGTCCATGCACGAGTGTGTGAAAGGTTGCCTAGCCGCCGGGACCAAACATATGTAAAAGAGAATCTTAAGAATTGCGTATATTTAGTGCATTTTTTAGCTTTAAATATTGATTAACTTTGTCTCGCGAAACGACGATGCCAGTGGATAATATATGAAGAATTCTAATATTATCACAGATAATTGATCATTATAAAACTGATGATCTATAGGTATGAGAAATCTGTAAAATCTTTACCACCTACAAAACATCGACGATAAAGCTAGTTTTATAGTTTTTACTATTTAACGTATGGCCGTTTCATTTACTTTATTTAACTTAACTTCTTGCCCATAATTTTTTTATATTCCGAACTTAAAATGAAGAGACAAACCCAATAAAATTAAATTTGATTCCGAAAATAAATATCTTTAGTCATATGTAATTGAGTAAAACTAGTAAATGATTTATATGGACAATATTTAACATTGTACCTAGGAATAATTAATTTTTCTACAGAATGATTTCTGCGTATACTTTTATTATTATTAGATGCGAGGCTTATAGTATCTCAGATTTTAAACGATCATAAATTATTCTCTAAAAGGAGAGCATTTGCGGGATGTCTTTAGCAGTTAATTCCATCCCCAGAAGTGAGGTAAATTCTAAAGTTCGGTTACTCTTCACTCGTTTTACGGACCAGTTTATCACAGATATCTAATGATCACTTTGGGCTGATGAAACTTTCTTTAGTTGCTAACTTGGCTAGCTATTCTTCAATCAAGTTTCCTCTATCGATACTAGACTCCGGAAGATGAAAATTGTTGAACCATTTAAAGGACTAAGTATCTGTTTAATTTGGTTGTTCACCTCATTTTGGCACGTATATCTATTCTACTTATTCTACTTATTATCACTCTGAAGTTTGGCATTTCTAGAGTCCTACGCTATCTTTAATGATAGACTATGATTCTATATTTGGTTATTGAAGACAAAGGTAGTCGTTCTATGAGGAATAAATATGTAGTATGATTTCTCTGGTAACTTTCATAGGGAGGCTTACTGTTGCGTTTCCTACCCGTTGAACGTTTAGGTTCCTCACTCTTATAGAGTCAGAAAGTTAGCTGTCAAAAAGGAACTGACAGCAATATAAATGTTAAAGAGCTTAGATTATTAGATATACCTTTATTTCATGCAAGAATGCATCGCATTGGGATTTAAATAAAATCTTTACTTCATATTGTAAAATTAAATTTTATACGGCTAGTTTCCACGCATAACTTCGGAATATAGATAAAATCTATGGAAATTTCACACTAGAATTAAACTCTGGTTGAAACAGAGATATATTAATTAAAATTTTATGTAATTAAAGAAAAAGACTATTTTTTATCTTATTAGGAGATCAACAGCCTGCCGAATCACAGATTTGCATAAAACTCTGAGATATTTTTTGGTCACCAAATTACAAAAAATGCCAAAGCAGTTCATCCTCACTCTCAAATTTATCGATGTTCTGAGCTACTAAAGTTTTATTTTGAGAAAATTAGATAAAAATGAACGTTTATATTATTGTATATAATTCAACTCAAAAAAGCCATTAAATAATATTGCAAGAAAAAAATAAAAATAAAAAGAGGAATTTTTAATTTAGGACCTGTTGCGTATAAAAATATAAGTTTCCTGTAAAGTTATTGAAGATTAAAAATGAGAGAAAATTAAACCACAAATCGTCTATCAATTCTATTTTATAGTCTTTGTTGATGAACTTCTCTGCCATTTCCAATCTGCTATATAACTTTGTGGCCAAATAATATTGTCATACGCAACAAGTTTTAAACTAAAGATTTTTTTTCTACTTTCAGTCTTCTTACAAAATTATTTTATGGCTTTTCCAAATTGAGTTATAAACAATAATATAAACATTGATTTTCATCCAATATTCTCAAAGCAACACTTCGATAAATGTTAAACTGCTTTGGCTTTTTTCAAATTTAGTGTAAAAAAATATAGAGAGCTGTTCATCTCCTAGTTAGCATTAAAAGAAATTGAACTTCATCATTTTTACGGCATTTCTTGAAGTTCTTGGTATTTGATAATATTTGGTTCGGTCACTTTTGATTGTTTTAACTGGTCGATAGCAATGCTCATTTTGACCCAAGTAGTCTAATAAGTCACTGGGAGTATCTAGCCCAGTTTTTCTCTGTATTTTTTTTTAATCAAGATATTTCTACCTTTATAAAAGAAAGAATACTTATTACAGATTTGGTACAACAACTTCCAAAGTTTATAGATGAAAAGCTTTTCTAATTACAAATTTTTCAGTCTGTTTATTAAATAAAAAGAAAAAAAGTATTTTGAAATGCGATCGATTAGTATTTAATCAACATCCATCACTGAAAGAGAAAGGAAGCTTTCGATCCATCATGCTTCTACAGGAACACAGTTAATTATAATTACTTCTGTAAATTACATCGTTAAAAGTAATCCATGCAGCGAAGGCAAATCACGCATATCCTATTCGATCTCGGCATTCCACTGGTACATCACTCGCGGAGCACGACTGCAGCAGAGGTGACGGCTTCAATCGCGCGCAAAACTTCTATCTCGCGCACTTTCTCGCGGTTCCGGCAAAAGGCGCAAGACACAATAAGCGTCTCGAGCGTAGGGGCGCTCGAGCGTTGCAGCGCGCGAAAATTGGTTCTACCGTCTCTCCGTCGCAATTGCGGTAGCCTGATTTAAAGTAGGTCCACGTCTTTTTGCATACATATACAGAGAGGTCTATAGCGTAAGCTTCACGGGTTTTCAGGACGAAAACTCTCGTGGGCCGAAAAAGTCCCGGGACATCCGGCGATGCAGGTGGTTTCTTGCAGCGCGGCGCTGCAATATATACAACCTTGGTGATCGAGAGGGAAAGTAAAGAGCGCGAGATGCGGTCGCAGAGAGTTGATGAGCCAGTGAAAACGTCTTGGACGTTTGAAATCGGAGCGGGGCTTTTTTGTTACCGCCCGATTTTAGATGTCTCCGGTTTCACTGTCACTGGCGAGCATCGATGCATCATTCAAGAATCTTTCGTTAAGGATGTTTGCCTATTCAGATGATTGATAAGGTCGTAAGAGATAGACAAATATTTCTGGTCTTTTGAATTATAATAATCTAGAACTACAATAAAAAAAGTAATTACAGTTTGACGAAAATTATGTCTTCACTTTGATCAGATGTAAATGATACAGTTATAGGTACAAGAAAATTCTGGTACTTTAATTTCAAGTGAAAATTGAAGTATAGAATTTAACTGTGAGCATCTTACAATATCATTAACCTCGTTTTTTTACTTTTATTTTGTAACCCTTTCAGACCCAATGTACATTGGAATCATCAATGTACATTGGACAATCATTTTGGTTTTTGAAGAATTACGTGAAACACACATTTTTACATTTTGCGCGTTTGTATCAGATAAACTGGCATATTTATAATTTTAAGTTATCGAATATCTAATATGAGCCGAGAAAACCCAAAAAATTAAAATAAATTTATTACAGAAATCGACTTGAAAATTACCGTGAATCATCCTATATTTATTTTGAAAACGTTTCCTCGTCGGAAAATAATTCAGGTCTGTAAGGCTTAAATTAATAATTCTATACGAATGTGTTATTCAAGTCCCACAATAAAACAGGGATCATGAATTATATGTAGACAATGCTTACACCTTCAGGTGTACCGCGTTCCAATTTTCTTGGCGGGACAGTGTTGCAGTAAGCAATAATAGATTAAGAGTGGCCAATAAAAGTCATCTTCTACTGAAGAAATTATTTAATATCATCTCTCTAGGCATTTCTATAAGCATTTCCGTTCGTTCGAAACAATTTCTATTGACTAAAAAAGGCTTGTTTTATTAGGAAACAATGATGGCCACTTTCTTCTTTGATTTCGCGCCCATCGAAAAACCTGATTCATCTTGCGAGAAGATAAAATTTTGTACAAGAGAAAACATAGAAAACGCTGATTATGTTCGTTTAAACGATGGAAAATGTTCGTACGCAACGTTAGCTATCGCCAGAAGCCGCTTGATACCATTATACATATACATATATTCATCAAAATTACTGTAATAATAGTTGTATATATGAATTACATATATCTCTAACGTAGAAAATAGATATTTACTAAATGATTTCATTAAGATGAATGGTTGATGGAATGCATGCTTAACGTCAATTCAAAAAGTGGGAAACAGATTTCTGTACAAAATCTCTTAGTCCTTCATGAATATTTTTCAAACAAAATAATTATTACAGAAAAATACAATCGTGAAGTTAATTAAGTATACAAGCTTAAGATATCGTGATTCTCGCCCATTCATAATACCTACAATTATGTACTTACAATGCCCTTTTTAAAATCAATAATTTTATCCAAATCAAGGTGTAAGATGACTCTAAATTATATCAATGTGTTTAATCATTCCATTCAAATAAATTTTTAGTTATAGATCCAAAATTCAAAATATTGTCGGCTGAGAAGAAAAAGGCGATAACTTAATGGAGCGTGTAAAAAGATGCCATCCCAGAAAAGTACGTAAACAGCTGCTAACGCTAAAGGTACCATCGATGAAAAAATATACCGCGCAAATTGTCACCTTTTCACGCGCTCAGCTACACTGATACGTTTTTACGCATTCCACTGAGTTAGCACCTTTTAACATGCTCCTCTGAGTAGGTATCTTTTCACGCATGCCGCTGAGTTAGAACCTTATTCTTTCCACCCGACGATATGGTCCAATGATTCAGAATCAAGTTTACCTTTTTTGAATTCTGTGGTGAAATACGAGTACTTCACGACCCTAAATTTTTCACTCAATAACAAGCAGGTCCAAACTACATATAAAAGAAAATCAAGTTCTTACTGCAAAATGACATTATTAAGAATTTCAATAGTCAGTAGCGTCAAGTTAAGAATGTATATTTTTTCAAGTGAGAACTTCACTCTAATTGTTTTTTAAGTGTCTTAAAAAATGTTAAGTGTGATCTAAAATAATTTGGAATTGCTAAGTTAACAATGTAGGTGAAATATTTCAGGCACATTATTTATAGGTGCAACTAATTATGCTATTTACAGTTAAACTTCTACCTAATTATAATCATTGTAGGCATGAACGACGATGTAATGTATACGGTGTTAGTAGCTTGCTGTCATAATTATATTACATTATAAATTAGTGCACCAAATTATCAGTCGAGCAGTTAAGAAGCCTATTTATATAGAATAAATCTTCGCGGAGAATATAAGATAACGTGAAACCTGTTTTAGGTCGATAACGATCAAGGTTTCAATTGGCTCTGGAAACGATAAGGGCGTGCGTATGAATTACATAGTTTCAAAACTATAATAAAATAAATTATTATTTAACTATTCCTCTCTTATAAAGTTTTACATATGAGCAATATTATTATAAAGTTCTGAAAACAGTTTGAAACTGGTAAGTTTAAAAATTTTCCCACTCAAAAAAGGTGCACGCCTTTTTCGTTTCCATGCACTCAATTTACAATAGCTATGATTCAAAATGTATATTAAATTTGTTTTCATCGTAACGAAGATAACTTATAAATGTAAGTATTGTATTCTAAATATATATATTATATAAATTAAATTATTTTTACTAAATTTTATGAATGAAAATTAAGAAAACTTCTAATTCCATTCAATTTTCCATACAATCTAAATTATTCAATCAATAAATTTTATTGGCATTTGTATAATACTTGTTATCATTAAATTAATTCAAAGTTATGCACATCTATGATGATCCAATTTATGCCATCCGTTGGACATGATTCACGTCGTTCATTTGAAATTATAATCTGGACTAGATAACGTTTGCGAAGAAACCAATTAAGATTTCGAGGTCTAGTAGATTTTTAAAGAATAGCATTCAATGATATAATATATTACATGCTAGTATTTTCTGATACTAGTTAAGTATTTACTAATGGTCGTATTTACTAATACTATTTAATAATACACTAGAGGTATATAGACCGTTACTTGATTGTTTAAATAAATTTTTTTTTATAATTACAACCTAAATATTTTATAATCTAAAGTTTCTAGTTTGAAATGAAATGTAATTTAGATTTTCCAGTCATTTTTCATTTTATTTAAGATATTAAACAATTTTTAAGTTTAGTTAAAAGATCTAATAATTATGAATAGATTCATTAAAAAACTGTTTTGAACTAGCTAAACGAATAAAATTTTACAACAGAAATTATAAATCTTGTACCATAAGAGTTTATGACTGCTGAAATGTATAATCATCACAAGAAACGTAATTTTTTTTAGAATTTTGCGCATTTATAGGTGTTACACTTCGGTCCAAAGGCACATTTAAAAACGGTAACGAATGGAGTAGCATGCAATTGTCTCTGAAAATGGACACGAATATAACAAGCTACAACAATTACAAGCGCGTGGCATTTAACTGGTTGCACAAACGCAAATAAATCCAATTGAAATTCTTCCTTATTTTCCGCGAATAATCCGTTAGCCGATCGAACGCGCGCGCGTCAAAAGCTTCACTTTTTCCAATCGTTCCACTCCCACGGCAGCGGCGAAACACCATTTCGAAAAGCCATTTCTTTTCGCGACGCGAAAAAGCCAATATTTCTTGCTCACGACGATTCCCGCATAGAACGCACTTCTTTCCCGCCCCATTAATACATTCAAACTTATTCCTCAAACATTCTAAAATTTCTTTGTCGCCGCGCGCGCGCGCTCCGTAAACACCACAAAGAGAAAATAAAAACGGAAGTGTAACGCCCAACCCAACGATAACTCACCACCGAGCCCATCCAATTTGCCAAAATAAACAGCGTCGATCGGCTCGCGAACGCGGCTATGGCGACGGCGGCTGACTATCAAAACGGCTCGCAAAGCAAAAAAGGCGAATTCCTTCAACTAGATGAAAGTCTCCTTCTCTTTCTACGCCTAAAGGAGATCAGAGCTCTCGGCAGTCGTTCCATACGTACAATCGGCTGTACGAAGCGCACGCTGTTGTTCTCTCTCCCGTAGGCTCTCGCCTCGCCCGAGTTTTTGTAAATTTGACTGAGATTCGAATTCTCCGCTCTATTTGACGCTGCTCGCTGCTCCTGATGCCGGCGCTGGCGTTGCTCTTGTACGTTGCCGCCGCCGCTGCTACATTTCCACGAGGAGAGTATTACACACGGAGGCGAGCGCGCCTCCCTTCTCTAGACCTCGCCGCGGCACTGCATCGCAGTGTTGTTGGCCAAAGTCGGCGATCTGACTGGCGCGGCAAAGAAGAGAGGAGAGCGGTACGTACGTGCGGAGGCGCGGGCGCGCGCGACAGGGAGGTAAAAAGGAAAAAAGGACCAAAGATAGTTCTCCTCTCCTTCGCCTCTGTATATATAGTGCAAGAGCACCTTAGCTGTGTCCAGTGTCTTTTAGTCCTTTTCGCGGTCCGGGCGGTTGGCTCCTCGCAGGCTCGTCGTATAGTTTTACACTCGTTTCGCTGTATACATCACTCGGGCTTTGCGAGGACATTAATCATTTTTCCTCGATTGAGAAGATATGAGGCAGCCACGACACGCAACGATGATATTCCTTGTGCAACTAGTATTGCTTGTGGGATCGATCCAGGCCGAGATCAATCAGAGGACGAGCGCCCAGTCGATCGAGCAGGGCGCCGCCTCGGCAGGACCTTCTTCGTCCTTTTCGTCGATGGAGAACTGGAAGAAGGACTGCAGCAAAGCTTACAGCGCGACGTGTCTCAAGCTTGACGTTGTTTCCTTCGTCGATCGGCTGTCAGAGCAGGATGATCTTGGTATGCGATTAATTTCATTAACGCGGTCTGTTTACTGATATTAAAATAGGTTTCTGCTTCGACAGTCCAATTAGCAGTTTATCCGCAGATCGTTTGCTATCGAGGATATCAAACCTTATTATCAACTTCTTATTCATTGATCAATTATTATTTTTGTATCGTAATGGATGAATTTTAATCAGTGATTTGAAAATATTATAATATTAAAAAAAATAAAAGTTACGATAATTGATTTGAATACTGGATTCTTGATTCTACTACAGTATATTTGCAAACATTTTTTACAAACAACAAATAAAATAAATGTAAATAATTGAAAAAGGACTTTGTTCACAATTTGATGAGATATCAATAATGCAAAATAATAATGATAATTTATGGAACATCTTTATAGAATGATTGTAAATCAAATATATTTTATGAGCTTGCAATGCTTTTTACTTCTTTTACATTCAAAATTAAATATTTACAATGTCTGCATTAAAATAACATAATCAAGATACAAGAATTGCTTACTTTTAATAATAAAATATATACAAAATTTTTTACATTGTGTTCTATATTCATTTACTGTTGATCATGTAATTTCATGCACAAGTATGACAAACCGCGCAATTAAAGTAACTTCTCAAAGTCCAATTGTTCCATATATAGGATCAAATGTAAAACAGCCGTCGACAAAAGAGAGTCATTAGTATCGCTAAGCTGTCTTCAAAGAAATCTCCACCCTAAATCTGACCTCACGACTCATTTTCACCTCGTCCATTCTTCTGGTTTCAGGAATCCTTCCCGGTGTCTCGGTCGTAAAGCAGAACAGCTCGGTGTCGGTGCCGGCGTCCGATGTCGTGGCCAACCTTGCCCGTGACTTCCCTAATGACGTCGACAAACGCATGGACGCTTACGTGATGCACAAAATTGGAACGTACCTAAACAGCCATGCGATCTCCATCAAGCTGTTCGATCCGCGCACCTTCGAGGCTGCGAGGAGCTTCAACGAGGCGGCTCTCGAACAATTGGGATTCGGTTCACAACACAACCATGCTGAATCTGGTTTGTGGCGATTATTTATGCTCGATTAAATCGATTAGCGTTCATCTTATCACTTCACCTTTATACAGTAACAGTTTTCATTATTATTCAATTATTATTTATTTTCAATTTAACGACGTTTTATTATATTTAAATGTAATATATTATAGATTTATACAAGAAATAATTAATTGATTAATGATTACTGCTTCTTATTTATAATTCATAGCACAGAATTTTTTACTTGAGCTATTCTAAATAATATCATGCAATTCGTACGTTTCCCGTAAACACTGCATTTTATTCCAATCTCGTATGCATCCTCCATGGTAATTTGACGAAGGAAGTTATCTTTACGTTCAAAAGTGGAATTCCAACTAAAATTGCTGAAACTAGAGGAAGCAATAATAAGAAACCAAACTATTCGCAGCGTTATTGAGGGGTTAACTGTAATAGATGCAGCGAGAAGTTAGGGAAAGTACGCGTAAAATACGAACGCCGCAGTTACTACGTGCAGCAAAGTGGACTCCTGGAAAATTAGTGCAGTCAGTCATTCAGATCTTGGAAAGAATGGGCGTGCTAAAAAAATTTGGCTCCGTTAGCCGGCAAAAAACTTTAAAGGCCGTAAACCGGCATGATACGCACAACAACAGAATCGCGGAAACAATCGGTCTTAAACTACCGAACGATAAAGCGAATGCAGAAAGCATACCATTGACATAATATTCATTCTTGCAGTTGCCTAGACCCATTTACGTCAGATAATATTTACAAGCTGGAATCTTAGCCTATGTTACGCATTTATAGGTTAATGGTTTGTCAATCAAAAGCTCTGATTCCTATCTGCGGTGTTGAGTGCAATTATATCTGTAAACTTTCATAGCTCTGCATTTTATAGGCATGGTAAACTTTTTAGCTTAGACTATTTTTCTACAATGCGTGAAGATCGATATGAAAGAAAAAACTTTATAAATATTGAGTTCAACTGCAAAACTCTTAATGTATTGTTGATGACTTTGAATTAGCAACTAGAAATGAATGTTTACCCTGAAAAGGTACATATATTTCTGATTACATTCAATAACGTAGTAAGTCTTAACAACTATTAAATGAAATGATTATCACAAGTTATAAATGCAAATGGTCTTTTTATTATGTTATTTTACAAATATTCACATAATTCAATTATTAAAAATTTGGTATATTTGATTATAATTGTCGTTTTGTTGCTTCAGGATAGATATTGCATGCTTACTTATTTAACGACATACTAAAATTTATACTGCTATCGAGATTTAAATATCCCTATATGAAATGCTTACATCAATCTTTACTGTCCAATAAATTTTACTACTTTAATTAGCCACGCAAAATTTTCCAGTTTACAGGACATTCTGTTACCTATCATTAAATGGATCTCAAATTAGGAAGTAATCTATCCCTGAGCAGCAATCTATAAATGACCTATAAAATAAAAGTTCCCTTCAACCCTGTCTGTTTTAGCGAGAAGAAAAGGCAATAAGGGCAACATGGGTGCTCTCATGGCTGGTCTAATGATGATGAAAGGTACTCTGGGTGCACTTGGATTCGGTGCACTCGCAATGTTGGCAGGTAAGGCCTTGATGACAGGTCTGATGGCTTTGATGCTCTCCGCGATCGTGGGTCTGAAATCACTGGCTAGTGGAGGCGACAAAAAGACGACCTACGAGATCGTCAGCAAGCCCGTCTACACGAGCTCTCACACCCACAGCTCGGAAGAGCATCATGGTGGTGGTTACGGAGGAGGCTACGGGAGATCGTTGGACGCCGCCGCGGAAACCGTACACGAGGCACTCAAAAAGTACGGGAACGTTCACGACAGGCGGACCATTCAGTCACTTTAGAGGATATTGATTTCGCGTTCGATGATCGATACTCACTCGTTTCCGATCATGCCATTTCCCAATTCCCGCTGGCCGCCAGCATTTCTTTTATTTCTCTGTTTTTTTCCTTGATTCCGGATATCCATTTATTTATTGCTAATAACGTATAGATGGATAAACCGGAATCGACTTCGTGATCTCTTTTTTTCTTTGCCCCCTCGATACGTCTCTTCCTCTTTCGTGTTTTCTTTTCGGGACACGTAAAAACTATGTAGTTTAATGCGAGATAGCCGACAGCACGGTTTCTTGCGTGGTATATCAAAATTTATGTTCCTTGAAAGAACAAACAGAATAACCTTGAAACAGTTATTGTTACTTGCTCTAGAGATTATCATAATCGGTACAAAAACATATTAGGTCATGAATAAAGAATGAAAATTCTGACGTTTGCATACAATTTAATTCAGTGCATACATCTTATCTTGGGATTCTTAAGATAATTGTCTTTAGGAAACTTAAGAAACTGTAGATTCCATTTTATTTTTTCAGAAAAATGAAATTTTAATATTATTAACTTAACAACTATTGTCTACAACGGACTCAATAGAAAAAATCTCACTTTTCATGAAAGAATAAATTGAAATCCGTAGGCTAAATGATCCAAAATCACTGCAGAATCAATTAATTTAATTCACAGTTATGTGTCATATAGATTGGTGGTTTTACTTTTTGTTCATAAAGCATAGAATGGTCAGTGCAACGATGTTAAAGAAAGATATCGGTTTTTACAAGACTTCTTTATTTGGTATCATTTTGTTAAGTCATTTCTAGCCATTCTCCGTTTCCCGCTGATCTACTTATACACTACATCTTCTGACTTCTTTTTTTCTTCCTTTCTCTGAGCTATTTATCTAAAGGCAGTTCTTGCAGGTGATAAAAACAAAGAAAGTTTGCTGATATTGTAGAGCAGTAGAGGGATTTTCGACTTGACTATTGTTCCGCTATTCGCATACGCTTCTTACTTTGCATGAAAATAGTACAGTAAACATAAATATCCTTAGTTAATATGCAAGTAGCTAAGTACCTAAGGAAAAATTGACCAAAGACGCGTTACTGTCACTTTAAAATTTATTAAAATTCAAAGTATTTGTTCCGGAATTTTAAGTCCTCGAAAATCAAATGAATATTACAAACTGATAGAAATAAGGATATTGTATGGTAACAGGAACGTAAAGTTTAATAGAGCATAGCGTTTTTAAAAAGTAATAAATGAGAGCTTTAAAGAAATAAATCATTTCTTTAGGCGCTTATTTTATTAATGTTTGAATATCAAGTTTATGGATGAAGAATGCTTCAAGTACTGCCATTACATTTACTTTTCCTTTCTTTATTCGCTTCTTGCTATAAGGAGCATATTAAGCTAAGCATTTCAGTAGTATTTTATCATAATGTCAATGTTATGACAAATTTGTTATAAACGTCATTATTCATCATACATACTCCTTCATTCAAAATGCTTATTGCTAAAATTCCTCTTTTTCTTTAAAACTTGCACTCTGACGCTTACTGAATAAAAAATAAAAGAACAATTATTTTAGGATACAGGAATACAAGAGCAAAGGATATGCATGAAATGTATAATAATTTCAGATGTATTTTTATAAAAATAATTTCTGCAGTGAAAAATGCAAGAACCTATATAGTTTTGACGGTCTTAGAAACAATTTAGAAATCCTTTCCATTCTTCTATGCTTACTTCTATTTACGAAATTAAAATCTTCATGACCGGGTCCGTACCATAGCAGAGAATTGATTGCTCAGTTTTAAGGACACGTGAAAGCCTTTCTCCAACTTAATTACAAACTTGGTGGAGCGAAAACTGCACCTTTGTCGGACACACAATCAAACATAGCCGTCCGCTCATGTAAAATAGCGCAGAAGCGACAAGAACACGTGTAATTACAAACTTCTTATTTCGTTCTTGTTTTCGTTCCATAAAGAAAATCAGTTTGAATTTCCCGCTAAAATGAATAATCACATTCTTCACCTTTCTCCAGCAGTTCTCTATACTCTCTGTGTTCTTTTCACTTTTAGTCCTCTTGTTGTAGGCTCGTGCGAAGGTTTTTCCTCTTCTACTATTTTCTATTCTCCTGCGAGACAATCGCTGATCGCTTGATCGCTCTTTCATTTCCTCGTCTCCCATCTCTTGCTTCTTTTGCCTTCCTCTCTCTCTCTCTCTCTCCCTCTCTCTCTCTCTCTCTTTTTCTTTCCTTCTCTTCTCTTTCTCTTTTCCTTCTCTTTTCTTCCCTCTATCCATTGCTCTCCATTCTGCATTGTTGAGAGAACTGCGAAACAGTCGCGCTGGCGCTGGCGACCCGTTATAGGCGCGCCACCTTAATGGTACAACCGCGCGAGGTATTTATTGCGAATTATACGAGCAGCGGATCGCACAGTTGCTGCGCGAAACTCGGCGGAGCCGCCAAAATGCGGTTCGCCGCGATGTAACATAATTCGAATGTCTATTTATTAATATTTATATATATATTTATATATATTTATACATACAGTGTAAAAAGAGAGATAAATAAATCTGATTTTCACTTCGTATTCCCACCTTGTATCCCTATGTGTTTTTTCCTGCTCAATCAATTTTACAAATATAACTAAACAGCACTGAATTTTATGCATCAGATTCTAAATGTATCTATTTTATACATCATTTTGACTTATGCAGGCAGTCAAATAATTAAAAATTCACGACAAAACAAACGTATCAACAACTAAAATAAAATAGCCTCAGATAGTGATTTTTTTACTTCAAAGTTTTCATCAAGTATTCATCAATTTTGGGAATTACGTTTATCTGAATTATGATTTCACATTAATATTATCCTATAAGTGTAAAAGTGCAAAATTAAATACCGTTAACTTGTTCTAATGAAATATTCTAATGAAATTCTTATTCAATTAAAATTAATATTATGCATGATGAACTACTCAAAAATTATGCAAAGCATTTAGAGGGTGTAAGATACATATATGCATCATTACAACACAGCCGTCAACCGACAAAAATTGGAACAAGTCAAACAAGACTAAGAGATATTGCATGCTTATATATATATATATATATATTTTTTTTTGCATGCATGTAAATATGAAAACCGCTGCCAATTCATTGACGCTTAGCTCCTCTAACTTAAAGTTTTATTTTAATATACATTTATTAAGTATATAATTTAGAAATAAAGTAAGTAATTTAACTATTTAAAAATATTTCAAAAATTATATAAGAAATTTAGTAAATTATATTTTAAAAGTATCTTAAACTATAAATAAAATGAGATATTATACATCAGTGTCCATCAAAACATTATTGAAATATAAACATGTTTAATAAATCTTAAAAATCATCAAAATTAAAATATCTTCAAAACTTTTTAAACAAATGTATATAAAAAATATACAGCTCTCAAAGAACAAAAATGCAATTTAAATATAAAGTTTTGAAAAGATTTGAGCCGTTTTACATCCGTTATCGAATCTGATAGACAACCGTTTTTTTTTTTCATAATGTTCATTTTTCAGAAAACATAAAATATTAATTCCTGTAAATTTAACAGATTAATGCTAACAATAATCTGTAAAATTGAGTTGAATTTCATAATGATTAATAAAGAAATTATAAAGTTAAATTCTGAAATAACAAAAGTACGACCCAAGCAATTTAAAAAAATAATACTTCAAATTGTAGGTAATTTAATGTTATTTTTAACGTATATTATAACTTTATTAAAAATTTAACTTCCCTTAACTAAAAAGTTAAAAAACTAAAATCAAAATTTAATAATCTGATATAAAACAAAAAAGAATCAATAAATCTTAAAATTATTCTTTGAAATCTGTACATGCGATCTTGAGATACACATGTATGCTTACATATATTCATGACACAAACACACGCGCCCACACACAGATTCGAAAAAAAATTTTCTCCAAACTACTAAATTTTTGTTCCAAATGGCTTTAAAAACCTTTCTAAGCATTTTTGAAAAACAAACAGTAATAGTATATTACTTCCCATGGTGTGTATACTATTTTTTTAACTAGCGAGGACGAAATTGCCACTGTCTCAAACCGGCCCCGGGAGAGAAAGTGGCACTTTCGGCCCGCTAGGCAAAAAAAAATTTAATTTAGAATTAGATTCTGATTTTTCCCCTTGCAGCATGTTTTTCACCCCGTTTGTATTAACTCGCTTTCTTGTCCGTCTATCTGTCCGGGTGGAATTTTGTTATAGATTTTTCTCTCAAAATCTCAAAACATGAGTTACTTTCTTTAGGCTTGAGAAAATCTCTCAGAAACAACTAAAAAACTAAATGAAAGCTTAAGAAATAAACTTTATAAGTACTGTCATTAGTTAGATTTATGGAAAATATTTTTGTTAAATATTATATTGCAAAAATTCAAAATGGCAGGTGTCTTATGTATTTGGCACTATTTCCAACACCTAAACTGCAATATCTTGACTCCTAATCAATAAAATCGAAAAATTCCAACGGGGTTTTAAAGAGTTTATATATTAATTTCACATTTGATCAATATTGTAACCATCGCGCAAAACTATTTCGTACTTAAAACATTAAATTCTTTACGAAAAATCCCGCACTTTTTTCGAAAAATAAGCAATAACTTTTTCATATCATCTTATAATTTTTCAATTTTTTCAATACCTTTATAACAATTCAAACGTAATCCAAAACTCTACGCTACTTTGCTGCAAAAATTTTGTGGCAAAAACTCTGCTAAATATTCCTGTTTCATAAATTTAGTAGTGGTCTCATATACAATATTTTTTTGTATATTCCTTAGAGACCTGGACACTTCCGTCATTTTGCTGAATAACTTTCGCTGATGATAGGAGATAAATTTCCGAATGTGTATATAATAACAATACTAAAGATGTGCAATAACTGAACTGTTAACCGTTGGATCCTTAAATAAGTTAAACGAATTTAAATTATGTGCGTGGTATCGAAAGACAAGATGTAGCCACCTATCAGAGAATTTCAGTACTATATATAATACATAATATTTATTATTATAACAAAAATAATAATTTATTACTATTACTTTGACGAATTCGTGAGCAAATTTCATATTTGCTCGGTAATTCGATGACATGCTCTATCCAACGGCGCGCAAGCTGAGGGAACCGTGAGCGAGACAGCGAGCATGGCGCGTGTCGCGAGAAAGAGAGAGAGAGAGAGAGAGAGATCATGAATTAGGCAGAGATAGACGGAGCGATAGGGTAATTAGATCGCGCCGACAGATTGTTTTCCGCCGCGAAAGAGAGCACTCTAGCGAGAGTCAAAACGCGCGATTCGTGATTGAGAGAGTGTGTGTGTGGGTGAATCACCAACAGAGCTTTTTCTATATTGCACTGGACTGCAGCCAGTGCAATCTTCCTTCTACTACAGAGATAGAGAGAGAGAGAGAGTGCTCACCAGCTCAACGAGTAAGTACACGAAGTACTGTGTAAAACGGCTTGCAAGCGACAAGCCGTGTAAGAGTGTGCGTACGTGAGATTCGCGGCCGTTTCTCGCAAATTAACAGCCTTCTCGGTTCGCGGTTGTGCTTGTATTTGGATGTAACCTTTACTTGTTTTAATAGAGAATATATGCCATTCTAATAGATTTACTTCGTTATCATTTAAGCGAGACAAACCGAATTCTTTCCCTTAATTTCCCACGATAACCGCCGCCTCCGCGGGCACAGTAGGAAAGCATTTCTACTTTGATACCTTTTGATATTTCGCTAATTTTATTGTCAGTAGTTGAACTACGCCATTTACCTTCGGTACTACTGAAAATGTAGCATCTATAAACATATACATACTATCGTGCATACTTTTTATAAAATTATCATCATATATAATCAAATATTGAAAGTCTGCAGCCTCAACTAACTCGCAACTTAATTTAAATTGCTTTAAAGTGGAGTTATGTTGCACGCTGTATTCTAATAAATAATGGTTTTTTATTAAAAAGTTTTTAAAATTGTCTAAAGTGGTAGTTTCTTCAGCTGAAGGCTGCACATCGCCTGTAGAGCGCCACGCACGCAGTTTTCGCTCTACTTTCGGAAATGTATTTTTGACTGCAACTTCTGGATATCTATAACAAAAAGATTTAAATTGATATAGAAAACTTGGGTAGACAATTCAATGTATTTGAAACTTACTTGGTTGCTGCAATTTTATACCAATCAAGCGAAAATAGCAATTCGTTAAATAGTTCTTCTTGGAACAAATTATCTGATCCCGTACATGTATGAATAGTATGTGAGGTATCCCATTTTACCATTCACTATTTTGGCTCTTGCTTTGCATTTTATATTTACTACTAATGCATTGGAACATTTCAAATATCTACGGCCGTAAGGTTTCCCGGCCTCGTGTGATCGCGCGATCAACATTCGAGCCGTGAAATCGCATTTTACAACATTGTGATGAAAAATTCTGTTACTTACTTAAGTAAGTTTTTATCAGTGCTATAGTGAATGTAGCAAATTTGCTACAGGGTAATCAATGAGTGCTGATTTGCAGGGAAAAATTTACCGTACATAATTATATATAATTTTATATAAGTGCTTATATATAACAATACATAAATATATATGGATATTGTCTCTATATAATTGTACACGATGATATATGATTATATATCTGATCATATACGATTGTATATAACCATATGCAATTATATATAATATTCAACCGTGAAAAATAATGCATAATCACAAAAAATATTTATTTTATTTAATAAATTTTAACCTTTGAAGAGATTTTATTTTGTTCAAATACTAGAAATTTGAACTTTCAAAAAAATTTTTTGATCAAGAGGAATTTGGGTTATACTTATATCAGAAGCGACGATTTTCCTCTTGTAGGGGTATATAACAGATCGCCACCTAGCGGTAATTATGCACAGTGCATCAAAAAGCATAACTTATTGTAAACAGTTGTGAACTAGTCATACATAGTTATATATGACTTTTTACAATTATATGTGATTTTTTATAACTATATATAAACATACAAAGCTGCGTATGAAAGTACGTAAGTGAAACTGAAAACTTTTGTGTTGAAAATTATACAAATTATATATAGTTGCATATAATTATGTATGATCATATAATTCTATATATAAATGCATTCAATCGTATATAGTTATATAGAGACAATATACATATATATAATCATATAAGTTTTTATATAGAGTAACATATGAGTATATATAATTATATATAAATCATTTTTCGTCACTCTAACCTCAAAATCGCATGTTTGATGCGACTTTACGGCTCTCGTGATGAAAAATACAGTTCGAGACTAGGGCGTAAGAGGATTTTTCCCTCACTCGAATCTTCGACCTCGCTTCGCTCGGCCGAAAAATGTCTCGGGAGTGAAATAATCCTCTTCCGCCCCGGTGTCGAAATGTACTATTTCTTCATCCCTCGGTCGAAAGTGCGTATTTTCCGCATCGATTTCACAGCAGAAAACAACATTTTGCTGCACTGTTTGGAAGTCAGGCGCGCCTCTTGGTGGCGGAACTGAGAACGTAGATCGCAGTGCAGAAAACGAATAAAACAAAAACATACTCATTTTGTTTGCCTGAGTTCGCTAACCTGCTTCTTTTGATTCTTACATCTTTTTACTTAAATAAAATGACATCAGAACTAAATTTATCTGATGATGAGTGTGTTACCGACGAGGAAGAAGTCATTAGAGATTTTAAGACAGAAGTCAAGTTAATAATAGATCATGAAACTAGTTAATAAAGATCGATAAAAAATAAATAGGTAGATTTGTATTTCTCTTTTTTTTTATAAATTCAAAATGTTTTTTTAGCTGATAAATATGAAAATATGCTTGTGCATGTTTTTTCGACAGCCGCCTCCGACCACATGAGCACTTGCTCCGCTCGTACATGTCAAAGTTGGCGGCTGTCGAACTATCATCTACGCGCCCGCGCCCTGAAGTTAGGTACGGTCGTTATTTTCTGCACTGCGCTGCTCGGCTGGAGAAGCTGACCAGAGGTGTCCGTTCGCAGTGCAGGTTAAGATGGAAGATTTTTATTAATTCCAGGCCTTTGACGTATCTCGGTTACGCACTTTCGACCAGGGATAAAGAAAAAAAGTATACGCGACACGAGCAGAAAATACAAGTCGCTGCACTGCATGTATATGAGGCGCAGCCGAGGGCCTCATATACATGCAGTGCATAAAACTTCTATTTTCTGCTCTTGTCGCTAAATATACTATTTACCCGTGAATCTTATCGATTAAATCGAATATACTACTTAATGTTGGCCATATGAAACATGCTTTTTAGTTGCTTATGTATTAGTGGAACTACGACTGTATTAAGATATCTCTTTTTAGCATAAATTTTCACAAATATACCTAATTAAGTACTTAATCAATGAGTGATTTTTTTCGGAAGAGGATAAAACAATCTCAATGATTAAGTAAAATGTACTCCCTATTGTTGACCTTGCAAATGAAGTAGATGTCAAAATCTATTTATTTTTGTTAAAATTCGAAGCTGGTTGATTGTTCCTATATAGACTAAAATGATATGTGCTAAAAATAAAATGATGTGTGCAGCAGAAATTGAATTTTCAACGAGTGTCATAATTATAGGATAAACAATGGAGGTGAATACGTCCATGGTTCTCTACTTAAAAAAAAATGTCATACAAGGAATGAATCTTGGAATTACTTTGCAGGGATATTTATGAACATATCTAATGGTTTTAGTTCTTGACGCTTAATTTATTCCTCGAAAGATAGGTTTTACTATGTCTCTATTTAACTGTTGATAAAGTAGATACAAAACTCTTATCATCAAAGGAAGACCATAACACTGCCAAACAATATAATGACATATCAAACCTGCACTAGCTTTCAGTGTAGGAAAAGACCTTTAAATTTAAATATTAAACCGCCTAATTTAATGGGAAAAGTTTTTGTAACAAATTTTGTGCATTTTAACGCGTATATACACATAAAGCTGTAAATTCACTTGTTACACTTAAATTTTTTTTTGTACAACAAATAAACAACAAGCAAGGCATCTAAATTAAACTATTTCGTTTACCAGTCGTTATACCTGTCATGCATAGGAAAAATACAGTATAACCAAAATAAGGAGTGCATAAATAAATCACATCTCAACTTTTAATTCTTACATAAAAAGCAATACAACAAATAAAATGGCAGCATAATCGTTTAAATTTCTACTTAGCATGATACAAGGATGCACGATTGTTCTAATTTCCTGTTTACCGAAATCATAATTGACGCGAAAGTAGGATTTGAGTTCCTAAGCAGATCCGACTGTTGTCCCAAAGACATAATAAAGCCGTCGTCTCGTCCTCCCGCACCATTGCTCGAACGACAAATCTGGGACGTCTTTACTTGAGCACGATTATTACGTTACTCATTTTTTCCCCTTTCTTTACCTTACAACCCATTGCTGGATAAACGCAATCGTGACAAGGTCGCCGCAAAAATTTTCCAACGACAGTAGTCGACTTGTATAAAAGCTCCTCGACTCATCTCCACCACAGCCAGTTAGTCGTCGTCTCTCCATTGTTGTCAATCGAAAATTTGAAGAAAGAATCGTTTTCATCACTAAATCAGTGCTGTGCTACGCTAAAATCCAAAAAAATCGGTTAGTTATCACCTCTCACATGTCGCGTTCGGCTACGAGATCGATACTCTGGCTAAGTCTTCTCGTGGCTGTTTCATTGGCCGAAACGAGTGGAAATGCCATCCGCGAGGTTGAAGTTTATAATACGGAAGGAAGGGAAAGACCGATCTTTAATTATCGGCGCAATGGAGTTAAAATCGACATGAGGATTGTTCCAGCAGTGAACGCATCAGTGGCATCCTCGAGATCCGACGAAGACGGATTTCCGCAATTTCCTTTCAGAGAAATAGGCCGTTGCGTTATCGGCCTTTCCTTGACTTGTGTTCAAAAACGAGTGGCTCGTTTTTTGGATATTGTATCTCACCTTCGGGAAATCACACTTTTTGGGGAGAGCGTGAAACTAATCAGACTGAAGGAAATACCGAAGAAAACGGTGGAGGAGCAGAGAGCCCTGATCGGTGCCAGCGAGAGGATCGACAGGAGTATCGATGATTTTTTTGATACGTTTACATTAAGGATCACGCTGCCCAAGTGGAATGGAAACAAAAATCAAATTGATGTGATGATGGATGATACGGATCCTGCAGTTGAAGGTTATGACTGTTATTTTTTTAACTACCTGTAGATTGATTTCTATAGTTTTTGTATCGTCATCTATCGCAGTAACTTATTTGCACTATTTATATTTCCTCGGTTTTACGGAAATGCAAATATTTGAAGAAATTGTAATATATTTTGAACTTGAGTGATATTTGCACTAAGAAAAATACTTATAAAATTTATTGATACCTAAATTTTATAAAGGTTAAAGTGAAAATTACAATCATTTCGCTACAATTTTTACCAGAAGTATGAATTACTTATTGTAAGTAATAATTAATGGTAATAATATGTAAATTATTTTCTTATCCCTTTTTTCTGTGTATTAATATAGTCAATTACTCTATAAATAAAAATAAATGCTTAATAAGGTTTAAAATCGTTATTTTTAATATAAATTTATTATTATTTTACATACTTTATCAAATAAAGCAGTTAAAATGAGTTTCTTCTTTTGAATCGAATCTGATGACTTGAAGATCGATTGTTTATTGAAGATATTTCTTTTACAAATATGTCTTCTATGTCATAATATTATACTAGAATATTTGATTTGCAGGAAGAGGAGGTAAAGGAGGAGGAGGAGGAGGAGGAAAAGGCGGTGGTAAAGGTGGTAAAGGAGGCGGTAAAGGAGGTGGTTGTAAGAAAATGATGATGATGATGATGGTGGGATTAAAGGCGAAAATGATGGGTAAATACACAAAATAGATATTTTAAATATAAAAAAATTTAAGAAATCTTTACAAAATTAATTTTAATTGCAGGCATGATTGGTATGGCTGCAATGAAGGGAATGATCATGTCTGGAATGTCACTCATGATTTCCAAAATGATGCTTCTGCAGCAACTGATGAGTAAAAAGGGAGGCATGTTCGGTGGTTTTGGTGGAGGCGGCGGCGGTGGAGGCGGAGGCGGAGGTTTGTAAACCGGTCTTATCACTTACAGATTTATCGAATTATTAAATGAATACTTTTAGTCAAATAATCAGTTTTTTTTCATCCGATTTTCACTATTCGTGAAATGGTGCATCTTTAAAATCGAAGATGTTCCTAATTACTAGATCATACTTATTTGCAACAGGTCAATTGAAAGAAATCGTCCTGCTTACCAAAGCCAGTGGTGGAGGTGGAGGCGGCGGCGGTGGTTGTGGTGGCGGATCTGGATGCGGTGGCGGAGGGGGTTCTCCACCACCTGATAGCTACGGAGCTCCACCTCCAAGCGGAGGAGGAGGAGGAGGTGGTGGATATGACTACTCGGGTGGCGGTGGCGGCGGAGGTGGTTGGGGACGTAGTTTCGATCGACGACCCATGTCCTTCGTCAAGGATTACATGTTCAGCGGACCTGCTCGCGAGTCCGCAGTTATGGTGCCTCAGGAAGGTATGTACATAAAAATAACATCAACTCGAACTTAATCCTTTTGAAGAACAAATTGTGCTGTTAAACGCAGATTTATAAGAGGTAAACGCATTAACGTCATTTATTACCGGTACAAGAGATGTTGTTACTACCGCATGTACCTACTTATACACTGCGAAGTATATAGTAAAGCGAAGATATTTCAGAAACTTGATGAGAGTTATGAAGCTCATATTTCTATTCATAGACTACAGTTTTATAGGAATGTCGAACGCTAAACTCTTTATTTGTAACTTTCATCTTTTTAATTATCTTCTAAAGTAATAAATGTTTACAAATGTAAGAGATTCCTATCTCAGTATGGTTTTATATATTAATAAAAACTCGATTGAAAATTATTTTATGAATATAGTAATGGATGCTCCTATAGAACTGAAACCACTGCCAGAGCATACATGGAATCAAGAAGTGAATTGGAACTATACGACAGATTATGTAAATCCTGATAAGACGAAGACTAGTCAAGATATTGTCAAGGGTGAAGCGAGTGCACAAAACGAGGAATTAGTCAACTCAAATTTATTACGACCAGTTTATGCGAAGGGATGGAAAAATTATGAATTGGCTAGAACTACAAATTCGGATTACTACCCTGATTATGATTATAGACAATAGGATTGATGTTACTTGATGGACCTTGTATTTATTGAGATAAATTTTATAATTTTATAACTTATTTATTTATTTATTTATTTATTTATTTATTTATTTATTTATTTATTTATTTATACTTTAAATGTACCAAATAATAACTGAGATTCAAATTGTGTAGTAAAAATTTTGTATTAATGAAAATCTTTAATACAATAAGTCTCATTTTTATTGTTATAAAAACTAGAACTTTTTTACTTTTGTGAAAAATCTGATAAAGTATGATTTTTGTACTACTCTTTCTAATAAAATATAAATTACAAATCACTGTAATAATTATTTAAGTCTTATCCAAACTTATTTTATAATTTTTATTAATTGAAATTTTAAAATTCATTTAAAAAGATTAACTGTTACTAATTAGCTCCTTTAGGAATTAGTAATAATTTTGAATGATAAAGTACTAACCATTATATTTTTCGATACAAGGTTTTATTATTGAAAAATAATTCTAATACAATTAAACGCCGCTAATTAAAACATAAACAAATGGTACGATTATAAAAAAAATTCTTAAAGCCCTATTAAAATTATTTTATTGCATTCGTCAGTAGTGGATCTATTAAATAAGTAAAATTGATTGTTCAAAATTATTAATTGGCTTGTGTTCTAAAAGGTTGTAAAATTATTACATACACTGCTATTTTCAGCGATAAACATTACTAGCATATTTATTACCCCTTTTAAAGAATTGTTAATTGCTTGTCTTTAACATCTAAAAGTATAAGTTTATCAGTAATTGTACTTACTAGAGTAAAGCAGTTATTCCCTCCACATTTTTATAATTGACTTCATTCGAACAAGCCATCTATCCAGCAAACCTTGAACCAGAAGAAAGTCAAGCTCAGGGTCACCTTGGCAAGTTTACTACCAGTTTCAATCTATTGTGAGTATCAACAGTATCTATTTTACCGACGGGTGGAATCAAATGAAGTTCAAGGTAATCCAGCACAAATCCTTACTTTCCCCGCGAGAAAAGGCAGCAAATATATCTTCTCCACCTTATATACGCAACTTTTACTATATTTCTCCAGTTTGATCGAATTCAAATTTTCATTTTGATCAAGGAAGAATCATTATTAACCGATGAGCAAGCATGTATTCTATCGGACTTTACAAGGCGCCCGATACTGCAGAAACTTATCCTGCATAAAAACGCACTCTAATCTTCCATCTCTGTTGGAGAGAAAGAGAGAGAGGGAGAGAGAGAGAGAGACAGCGTGACGAGACCGAGAAACTCTTTGGGTTATTCGTTCTCCGTGTGTATAGCTTGGAACGAATTTAACAGCGAATGTAACGGACCGACTCACGTATATACACACTCTCTGCGCGCAAACGGCCGTCTCTTGAATAATGCGGCGACTAATTTGTTCTTCATTTATTTGTTGTTTTATGCCGAGTTCGTTTCTCTACTCCGCGTACGGCGCGGACTTCGTTATTAGTTTACGGTAGAATATGTATTTGGCTTCGTCGTCATAGCGTTGACAATTTTTACGGCACGCGTCTATACTTTAACGGCCATGTATATATGTATGATAATGCGGCAGCGAAGAGGATTTGCAAGTGGAAATGGACTTTTTTATTGCTAAACTTGAGAAATTTTACTTCCTCGTACTGCCCTGGTAAGCATATGAATAGTAGATGAACTTGTTTATTAGATTGATTCCTAGTTTTCAAATTGAAAGTTAACGACTTCATTTCAATTTTGGTTTCACACTTATTAAGCTGTTGTAAATAAAACGTTCTGAATACGAGGTCCGAAAATGATAGACTACTGTAATTATGTACTCGTACAAAGAAATTCATAGAAAATTTAATTATAATCGCACAATAAATTATGTTAATAGAACTAGAATATGGAATAAAAAGATTATATGAATGAGTTGTACATTTATTGTGGATATAAAAAGAATTTCATTGCCATGTACGATTTAAATTCTTTAAAATCGCCGTTGGCTATTATTCATCGACACGTTTTCGTGATGTAGAAAAAAAATAAAGTTTCTTATGCTTCAGAGACTACCTGAAGCTTGAAAAATCACCGCTTCGTCAACAAAAGTTCGATATTTTTCTGTGTTTCGAATAAGCTCTATTCAATTTATCGTTTACGCTACTTTGTTTCTTTTGACTGAGCGCAAGTATTGTTCACAAATCTAAGTCTAGACGTGCCAAGTTTCTTACTCAACTGTGAGTATGACTGAAACAAGTAACAGCAGTTCCGAAGTAGCTTTTCAGTTCAAAGTTATAGTTAGCGTTAATTTAGTTAAATATAATAAATTTTAATACGTCAAACAAAAATTAAAATTTTGTTCACGCTATCCATTCCAAATTTTCCCTCCAAGAATTAGTACCAAAAATTTTAGGTAAAATTTTACTTTAAATATGTAACTTTAAAGATTTCTCTGTAAAAAACTGAGACTATACAAAATTTTGCTTTAAAGTGAGATGAAAGGTTTTATCTCTTTTATCACGATAACTCGTGAAGTTTTCATAAGACGTAAATTACTGCACTAAAACTGCTTGGATCGAGATAAACAAGCAATTAAATGTTGCTTGTAACAGAGCTCGCAGTTACGATTCACAATCCTAGACAAACAGGGTCAAAATTATCAACCATCCGGCCAGCACCTAATTTTATTATTTTCCGATTCGGTGACCCTAATTTTTAAATACGCGTCCCGTCCACTTTGGCGATACGCGCGCGCGTCATTAATAGGCAAGACGCACGCTTGTGTGTCCTCGGGCCATCAGCTGCCACGCACACACATCGAATTCACCTGAGTCGACGTATATAACGGCAAAATCCGATCGGAGTAGGCAGCTCCTCAGCCTGCAATATGTTGAAAGAACATTCCCCGGGAACCGCGTGCGGCTAATAAGCGATTCGCTTTCTAGCTTGAGCGCTCAACAAGGCTCTTGGTGGACGCATGAGTGGGAACGAAAAAAATTGTCTGCTACGCGAGGATGCAACGACGCGACAGGCTTATTATTGTCATTACGCAATTGAACGTTACGCTTCTGATGAACGGGTATAAGTCAATATTGTCTGTAAAAATTGTGTGCAGGGTACTTTCGGTTTCTCGCGAATTAGTCGGGTGATGCGCAGATTTTATTTTGACTCTTTGCGACTAGCAAGCGAATGAGGAAGTGTTGGAAATTCTACTTCACGGTATTTTAATTGGGGTTTAATTGAGTTTTTAGAGCTTGAAAGCCATATAAAATACGTATACAAGTTTAGTGTTTAAAAGAAAGAAAGCAGCTGAGTGCATTAATATTGATAGGTAGGGTGCAGTTAGAGTGCATTGCTTATAATTAAATTAAAAATACAAATGAGAGTGTAAACTACAAGCAACTTTTACAATTTGGCGATGCAAAAGTAGCGTTGTTATTTTGCAGTTCGAGAATTATATTTATATTGCTATACTTTATTATTGCCGCAATTAATTGTATCTGTCATTAATCTTAAAATTTGCATACCTTATACAGATACAATTTGATGACTATGATAAAAGATCACTTTTCATGTAATGCGTAACGGTAAAAGGTTGTCTTATTTTTTTATATGCTGATGTATGCATACATTGATCAAAATCTGAATTGAGGACTGTGCTGAATTTGAAGATGTAAAGTTTTCCATTCTGTAAAGTTAAATATTCAACAGAATTTCTTCAAATCTTTAAAGATTTTCACCGGGTTTTCAACTATCCTATAAATTTCTTCAAACTTTGTTTATATCTGTGGAACGAAAGGTTAAACAATTTAATCCACTTTTTGTGTTATCGAAAAATTTGCACCTTAATGTTTACACCAATGGAAATAATTCACGCAAATAAACCATTTTTGAATAGCAAATAAATATTCATTTTTGCAATGAAACACAAATTTTTGTTTGGAATGACAAAACAGGAATCCTGGTATAAATCTTTTTGAAAAAGTATTTTCTGGGTCATACGTTCAACCATGACATTTTTAATTTACAGGCAACAAGAATTCCATATCAATTTTGACGTGCCAAGACATCTCAAAGCAGTGAATTTTTTGCCGATTCTAGAACGCATAAACGTGTCTCATGCAATACGTGACCATTAATCATACATCGGAGTGTAACCAAACATTCATCCTGACTCGATCAAGAATTACATTTCTAATGCTCGAATAAGCACAGGTCATTGGAAGAACCTAATTTTCCCCAATCCAACCGCATCGAATTGAACTGATTCTATTTCGTCCACCTATATATTATTGTATATTATTGTATATTCCTGTCACGAACGTCTAAGCTCGAGTGCGTCATGCTAATCGCCGTGAAATTCCACAGAGCCACCGCGCTGCCGCACGACATATCGCTTTGAACTCGCATAAGTACTTATACTCGTTTCCCTCGATTTCTCGTGGATACGCGGCGGGAACAATTATGCCCACAAGCTTAACCTGCAGACATAGCTTAGATGCAGGATCGCGTGGCCGATTGGCGGTGGTAAATATAGGCGCCGCGTATATATATGTGCACCTGAACCTGAACTTGACCTGCGATCGTATATACAAGCAAGGAGAAAATACACACGTCGGCGGTGAAAGTTTTTATCGACTCCTCGGTATACACGTACATACATATAAATGTATACACAAGGAAAAGGGGACGTTCCAGAAATAGTACGAGGGGACATCGATACCGTGCAGGTAGACGAGGAAATCGGTAGCCGGCATACTATTCACTTTCCTCATCCACGTGGAAGCTGAGCTGCACTGTGAACTCGGTGCAGTCTTCTCTCCACACTTGTTCGAGTTTACGTAATTATAACGCGTGATTTTGTTGCTCCCGTGAGCCATCGCGACTATGAATCTACCGGACCATTAACCTAGTATATTGTGAGATGCTCTCGTGACTGTGTGTGTGTAACAAGCGTAAAACGAGACTTGCGACAGAAGCTAAGCGTGTGCGTAATTATGCGGACGTGTGAACACACCTTTTCTGGTGCACTGTACTCTCTGGGGAGATTATAAGAGCGATTGCGACATTCACAGATATGCTGTAGATGGAATCAACGTATTACATTCAACTGTATTCTATGGTATTGGTGGCTTTATGAATTGACTGAAGGTTACAATTTTTGGCCAAATTGAACTATTTATTATTCAAATTACTAGTTATTTTGGTACAGTGAAAATTTTTTTTTCCGACAATACTTTCTTGATTTATACATGTTCTCAATAGATTAATAATTAATATGGTAATTATTATTTTTAGCTGCAAAATCTTTCTTGAACTCCTCTAAAATTTGAATAAATAATTAGATATTAATTTCAACTTCATTTAGGTAGTTAAAAGATTGTTAAATATTCATAAGCTTAATTAAAACATTTCTAGTACTTAAAAAGTAAAATAAAAAATACTTATAAGTACGTTAAAATCTCGTATTTCCATCATTTTAAAATTCTTAAAGAATAAATTACGTTTCTTTTAATTTGATAAAATATAATTTCATTAGAAAAATCGTGCAGACAATTATCTATTTTATAGTGGAGATATGTAAAATCAGAATATCTCATACATTTTCACTTTTCAACAAACATAATTAATATATATTTATTATAAAAAATAAAGGTAAGTTATTTATTCAAAATATTCAAGGAATATTTATTAATGTCTAACAAAATAATTTACGTTCCTACTTGTTTTCATAGAGCCAATCAATTTACTAGCTCCGTTCTCTCACCGCATCGTCTATGTCTAGGTAGCAAAAAATGTAGACTTTACGTTCTGCTTACACGCACTTTACTCCAAACGTCCACTTTACTGGAACTAAAACACTGTTGTTTAGTGTGGTCAAATATTTACCTAGAGTATTTACTTAAATTCATTGCTTAAATCTATAAATTAATCATTTTTATCTTGAAATAGGAGTTTATAATATGTAATATCTAGTTAAAGACGAAATTTGAATTAAAGATTATTGAGTTGAAATCCTATGAATAACTAGAGCAATATAGTAGTAGCAAACTATTCTATAAGTATATATAACATGAAGAGACAATCATTTTAAACTAAATTAAAGGTATTTTAGGTAATATTTTATGATTTCCCCATGACTTTAAAGAGTTGAAAGTTTCAGTTTATAGATGTTTTTACATTTTATTCAGATTTCTTTTATCTATTTTTACAAGCTACAGCCGATGGTGAATTTATTAACTTTAGAAAAAAATTGATTCAATGAAAAATCAGTGGAACAACTAATGAAATAGTCCGTGCGCTTCATTTCTGCAACCTGCAGGAAACCACAATAGTTCTTATAAAGTTTTTGTCATACTTTGTCTATAAAATAAGATAAAACCAAGGCATATCATACAGAAATGAAGTTCAAAAAATATCTGACCCGCAGTTTTTATAATCGTAAAACACAAGAGATTTAAGCGTAGATTAGAACTACTGCATAGCCTTGTTTCAGTAATGTACAAATATCGCAGTAAAAAAATTTTATTCGGCTCACAAAAGCCGCAGCGAAAATCAGTATGAGCTCATTTGTCACCCTGAGCACGAAATAATAGACCTGGAAACTCAAAAAGGATTTCTATGTAGGAAACATACTGAGAAAAGCAAATGACTTGACCAGTTGCTTTGATGCACAATAGTAACGATGAAAAAAATTTACAAAAAGGAACTTGAATGGTTTGTAGCGTAAGAAACACCTTTACAGTACTTTACCTTATTACTGTTAACCCATTAATTAGATACACGTATGTTTGTAAACATTAAATCTTAACCGAACAATGTTCTCTCATACATTTTAAATGGAAATACGTATCCTAATGAAATTTAAATTCAACGGCGTTTTTTAAGACTTTTATTTCTCAAGACAGAAGAGGAATACAGCTATATTTTTGAAACGGGAAAGATCGGCTCACTTACCTATTCAACATATTCATGAGTTCCTTCGAGAATTCGTGATTCTGACAAAAATGTCGTACTTTCGCAAATGCGGTTTTTAGACCATCTTTTCCAAACTAACAATTTCCAAGCACAAAAGCTCGGGCAATAATAATTTATTTTCAACTGCACTTGTTTCCATAAAATATTAAAATAAAGAAACAACGTATTTCCAACGATTAAATCTTTTAACCGATCCCCAAGTTTCGTTACATCAAATGGCGACACTTTTTATCACACGTTTATATAGGGTCTCATCGATTTTAATTAGTTAAATCGCTTGCAATCATCCATACGCCCACCGAGTTCACATAAATACGCGTACATATTAAAGCCGGTCACAGCTCCATAAGTAACCAACCAACCTACCAACCTAACCGATTCTGGGTCAATGGAATTCAAGGCAAGCGGAGGCCTGCGTTGGCACTTACGCACGTTTAACTTCTCTTCGTTCGTTTGCTCGGCAGCTCTCGATGTCTTTGACGCGGCGAACTGATGTTTTTTCGCTTCATTAGCGGCTCGTGGCGTCGAATCTTCCACCGAAAGCGCGAGAATAATGTCGTACCTTTCTTTGACGAGCGCACGCAGGTTTTGATATATGAGCGATGCGCAATCGATGTTTAGTTGCATGGTAACGGATACGCGGCACTTTTTTTGTGAAAGTAATGAACAGTCAACTTTGATTGAACTTATGCTCATCTTTTTCTTTGTAATCTTGATTGATGTGCGAACGATTCGGACTGATTTTTCAGTTTGATTGTGACCAATATTTCATCGATGAAGGTTACCAATAAGAATTTCTTTTGTGTGTTTATAGATTTGTTCTGTTATTCGGTATAAATCTAATTTTATATTTTACTAAAAGTAAATTTTATTTCTATTCAAACACGAACCAGCTTCAAAGATTTTAGAATTTATAAACTTAATTTATCCTACGGTTACTTAAAAGAATTTCATCAAATTAAAGAAATTGATTTTTTGCGAAAAGAAAAATGGAATTCAAGAAATATTACTTATAAGTGTGTGACTACGTATTCATAAATCTATTATCTATGTTATGTCACGAACTTTGACCCAGTATTGCTCAACTTTCTATTCTTCGAAGGCAGTCTTTAAAAGGGGTCAAATGTTTGTTATGAATGTGTGAAATTAGTTCTTTTTATTTTTATTGGTATTTTTTTCGAACATTCTTTAACTATTTTCTAGTTTCATACATTCAAAGCAAGCATTTCAAATGCTAATGGGAATGATATGACACAATTTTCAACAACTCTTGTTTATCGAAGTTTAGCATACCTATTGGAAGTAATCACGCCGAGCCGCTGTAATCATATGCATACTGAAAAAGGTATTCCTTTACGGAAGCATTCTTAAGTATATCTTCAGCAGTAATCAATAAATGTTATGTATTAACTCTTTATATGAACATAAATTTATATGCTATCAGACTTTATACATTTATTTTCTTGTATAGGTACAATTATTTTCCACTGGTTTTGGTTGCAACTGTTTTTTAGTGTAATGATGTTTAGATAAACGAATTACTTTGTTGACAAAAAATAATTACTATATTATGCCCCATTAAGTCATTACCTTTAATATCCTCATAAAAAATGAATAATTAGTAACTCAAAATGTGCCAATAGGGATAAAAATAATAAAGCTGTTAATTAACATTGTCAGGGTAAGACTTTGCTCAGCAATTCAAATTAAACTCAACGCTCGTTAAGGTAATTTGCCATGATCACAGTTTGTAGTAACTACAATTTAATTAACTCGATAGCATTGTTACTTTAAATACCTGCATACTTCAGTGTTCAAGAACAATGACATGCATATACTATGTCGGTCTATTTGCACCGATACCAAAACGGGTAATCTTATATTATGCTGTTTTGAATAAAGCTCACCATAAAAAATTATAATTACTTAAAATGTCCATCTCATTTATGAAATTACCAGGCGCACTGTTAGATCTTGAACTGCAAATACAGAGTCAGAAATCAGTGGGAACAATTGCCGTTTGACTGGCGGGGCAAGAATTTTACTTGTATCCGGTCGTTCCTCTTTGGCACGGACTTTCTCGGGTTTCTTTAAAATAAGCCAATACTCCATGGACGAGTTTCAGCCGTGATTTTCGAGAACTCTCCGGGAGAGACTTTCACACGTCGAACTTTTCGGACATCGGATGCAGATGATGTTTTTTTGCTTACAAGGAAAAAATTCCTCAACAGAATTTTAAGTGAATTGAAATCCTCTCCTTTGTTTGTTGTACTGATTCGATGCTTCTGAACTGGTGCAGTAGCGTCACAAACAGGTTGAGACCGAACAAAGCCAGAATAAGAATTATGGGTCGAAGAAGAAGGCATAGGAGTGAAAGTAGTATTAGTGAAGGTAACGCATTTGACTGCCGTTGACAAAAACTCACCAGCTTTTAAAGTAAATGATCGGGAAATGCAAGCATAAAAATGAAGCGAGCGAAAGATAACGCAGACGAAGCCGTGAGGAAAGTAACGCAAGTACTTTCAACTCCTCTATTAAACTTCTTGCGGACATCATTTGACGAACCCATGAGAAAATTGGCAATATGAATCGGTGCAGTGTGTAATTAAAAATCTTACTTTTAAAAAGCCACTTTCTTTTTTACGGATATAACATGTATTTCGAAAATTCACATTTATATTATACTCGTAAACACGTTTAAAAGCCACTATTCCGGAAAACGGAAAATGATTGTCATCTACCGACGTTAGAAAGTAGATTTATATCATACATAAAAATGAAAGTGATTTTAAAAAGTGAATATTATATGTACCAGAAAATTATGTTATTCATAAAAAGCTTAAAGAATTTTTTAGAAAAATATTTTTTCTTGTCAAAAGTAAATAGATGAGTATTAATTGGTTTTAATTTTATTATAAGACATATATAGTATTAAGTATAAGTATGTCATAACTACCCTTTGTAATAATGCTTTAATGAAAAATATTGAAAGCTTAAAAATTAAGGAACGAAATTTTGGGTAAATATGGAAAAGGATTCATTTAGGATTAAATATAAAATTCCTTACATAAACTGCAAATAATTCAGGAACATTTATTGTCTATTTTCACATAAAATGAAAATATAAGTAGTTTTTCATTAATTTGAAAAAAAGTCTTAGCACAGGTAACTACAAAAAGTAAATGTAACCTTCGTACGTTTGCAAGCAAGAAAAATAATGAACTCATGACATACACTTCCTTTTCATTATAAAATCCCATATACCGTCATTGACGGGAGAAAGCAACGAAGAAAATTTGATACACCTTTTGTGTTCGTACAAAATAAGTCTAACTTATATAGATTACGATGAAAATAATAGCAACGAATATCCAGTTTTTTCAAGACACCTTCATTAACAATCGGGCCTTGACTGTTCTACTAGGCTATCAAAAAAGACGAAATCCCGTTAAGATCTGTGAGGTAAGCAGAGCACTTTCCAATTGTCGACGCATATTCTTAACAATTGCAATGTCTCATGCGGTTAAATTCAAATCTCTGTCAATTTTCACTTAACTTTTCACCAACAAAGTATCTAATTCGCCATTCAATTAAAGCAATTCAATGAAAAATATTTTGACTCCTACCAAAATAAAACCAGTGGTTTCCAGGAAAAGTTATTTGTTTTGGTCGAGTGCATAATTGCGAGAATAGTTTCCGCGGTTTTCAAGATCCGGCGAAACGACACGCGCCGTGTCTCGGCTTGATCGAGCTAATCGGTCAGGTTCTGCAATGGTCGATTATGCTGTTAAACTCGTATTTTCTGAAACCGATGCATCTTAGCTATGTTGTCGGCATTGCCTGCAATCATCGTCCAATGCAAGTTTTTTTTACAACACTTTTTTTAGATACAAATTTAATGCTGAAGAACCAATTACCAAAATAATTCTTTTTTCTACAATTTAAAACATATTTACTTTATTTCATGCTACAAATAAAATAGCTATTATATTGTTGTATTTTAAGGATATTTTAATGTAATTTGTAAATGGCATGTTATATACGTCGTAAATCTGAATTTTAAAAATTAAACATTGATTTATTACATATTTGGCAATGCATAAAAAAATATTGAAAATATGAGTAAGGCTTAAATTTTCAAGTTAACTTCCGTGCTAATTCTGTAATTTTATTTCGAGAAATAGGAAACACATATTCAGTGACATTTAACACATTTAAAGAGGACAGTCAATGACTTTTAGAATTTCGTCACAAAGTTCATAAATTTACAAATTTTTATTTCAATATTGAATTCAGAACCTGATGCAGTTTCATAATCAGAGTTATATTTTTTTTTAGAGATGAATGTAAGAAAAAAGTATATTTTTATGAAATTCTTCGAAAATATTTATTTACTCTAGGTAAACAGTAATCATGTAAAATTGAATAAAGTAAATAGAAATTACTTTCATCGCACCGCTTACATCGATCCCTATTCTGTAGAGTATCACCGCCTAAATTATCATTTGATTGACAAACAGGTTAGCCATTCTGATCATGGAGCTCCAAAATGTGTCCCTCTTTCTGTTTCCTCTAACATTCAGTTAATTCCAAACACGAATGAAACTGTGCGCACGTGCTCTGCTGTTACAATCTGCATCTATGCTCAGCGTCGTCGGGGAAAGAAGCCAGGAATAAGAAGAAGAACAAGTCGAACAGCAAAAAGGATCTGTAAAAAAGAAATAGCGAGAAAGAGGTGAAAAAGGAGTTGGGCCCTAGCTAAAGAGAGAGAGAGAGAGAGAGAGAGAGAGAGAGAGAGAGAGAGAGAGAGAGGAAAAGAGCGAAAGAGAGAGAGGAGAACGAGAGATGACGATAATGACCTTCCTCGGCTGTCCGGTGTCGGCTGCGGCGGAGTAGGAGGGCTACTGACACACTTGGGACTTGCTCTGGTGCCGGCTGCATGCGCAGGCCCCGACTGGCCCCCGACTTAGTTCTCAACTGGAGATCGCACGAGTCGCTCGCGCGTGTCTCCTCTCCATCTTCTAGTGCGCTCTTCTCCGCGTTTTAAGATGAGCTGCCGCAACCGGTAACCGACGGACCCAGTGTATGTGTGTATGTGTCGTGTGAGGTGCTGCTGCTGTTGCTGCTCGTATACTCGTCTGACCGATTTGCTTGATTACATAGCGGTGCGCATGCGCAGGTGTGAGACCGGAAGTGGCTTATATAGCTTCCCATGGATTCCCAGACGACTTCCGATGAGGATCTGCCTGGTTTCGGATAAGGATTCTGGCAGTTATGGTCAGAGCTGAATTTGCGATTTACAATCTGGACATTGAAATTGCAGAACGTAATCTGGCATTGAAGATTTTAGGACTGGAGCTAGAAATTTCATTTGTTAAATTTGATACGAAACTTTGATCATTAATCATAAAGAACAACTTAACTTTAATCAATTATCAAAACTGAAACTCAAATCAAATATTTAGCGGAAGAATTTTAAATTAAGAGTTACTTATCTTTATTTGATGACAGAAACTAATTTTAGAACCGATTTAAAAGTGAGTTACCATTTGTATAATATTCCATTAACAAAATTGAATTATTAGTGGTACCTTAGTGAATTTGTGTGATGGAACTTAAGTTGACTTTAGAGACGGTTGTTTATAGAAACTGTAAATAAAATGTGCAAAAGTGCAGTACTGTACTTGGTGATCATCTCGTTTGCTTTCGCCAATGGGGAAATTTTTAACTTTAGTAAGCTTCGCAATTATACGAGCATTTTTGGCTTCTTGCCAAATGACAATGGCAATGAACTCTGGCATGGGATCATTAAGGACTGTAGTAAAAAGGTGACATTCTCCTGCATCCAAAAGAATGCCTACTCCTACCTCGATCGGACATTCATAGATCGCGATAACATAACCGTATTTGATGGCCTAAGCTTAACTAGAAATAACCTAGACTACAATGCTTGCGCTAAAGAAGATCCGGATGATAATCTTGTAGAGGATACAAATGGAAACGATGAAAGTAGGCGGTTGAAAAGTAAGGTAGACGATAATAAAATTGAGGAAAGCACAGATGAAGATGAAGCCCAAGATGAGGAAGACGAGTATCTTACACCGATGGAGGAAATAACGCATGCCTTGAGGAAGAAAACCATCAAATTCTTGGCTACAAGAGACTATGATATTAAGCTTCCAAGGTTTTTCGGGGAAGGGGCTAGTTTTAAAATCAGTCCTCGAGAAATCGATGCACGTGGGGCCTTAATTAGGGTCGATTTTGGGAACCGAGCACTCGAAGATAATCAACAGCACGGACGGATTTTCCTGAAAAAAATCAGTAAGCTCAGCTCAATTTATGGGGAGTGCCGTTATGATCAAGCCACGTGGTAGTGGCGGTTGTGGCGGCGGTGGTGGTGGTATATACGATGCATTTGCACTTGACCCACTGGCACATCGCGACTATATTATTGAGATGCCCGACAGTTGGTTTGAAATCGATTTAATTAGAATAAATTATGTTCACCGATTAACCAACAACTTGAATTTGTGTAAACATTTTAAACATTTTTTTTATAATATCTGCGGCTGGTGGCATCGACATCTATATGAAATGATTTAGAATTAAGTTGTTGTTCATTAAAATCGATTATATTTTGGAATTGGTGGAGAAATTATTCTAATAATTAAATTAATTGCAATTTAAATTTTATAATATTTTACAGTTCAGCCGAATACGATAACTACCATTTCATACTAAATAATTTTAATTGGGCAGTTATTCCTATTTTTACCTGAGTTTAAGTACTTAATTTAATATTCGATATTGTTAATAAATAAGAAAATCATTAAAAAACTGTTAAGGCATTCGATCTACTTTCATCAATAATCATATTATTAGTCCATATATTTTTATAGTTTACGCACTGTAACAATTCCGTTTACACTTATAAACGATTTATGCGAAATCTGTTAGTAAAATCGTAACGAAAAGTTACTATCAATTGAGCATGTCGGGCATTAACAATTACTATGATAAAAACTAATGTAGGTCATGCATTAAGTCTTACGATGCGATAGCATTGTCCTTATACCATTTTTTTATTGCAGAAAAGCAGATACAGAACAAACTGCTAATGACGCTGTTCTTCTTGATCTTGGCGATTAAAATAATAAAACTAAAGTTCATGTTCGTCATCCCATTCTTGTTTGGCGTGGGCACGGCTAAGAAACTGTTTCTCAAGCTGCTGCTCTTCTTGGTTCCTGCATTCGCTCATGTGTTCAAGCTCTGCTCGAGCTATTACAGCGCTCACGCCACCAAGTATCATCATCACCATCACAAGGTAAGACACACGCCGAGTGCATTGTGCTCGCATAGGAGGTTTGCACGCTTTGCGGCGAAAAGGGACATTCTTTTTCTTTTTTTTTTTTCTTCAAATTTAATGGCGTAATTCTGATGGTAGGAGCTCGCACGTTGTTATATTGGAGTTCACACGAGTTCGCACACGCAGTCTCTAAAAGGCTACACATAGCACAATAAACCTAGATAACGACTACTGAAATAAAAGTGAACGGTGTGAAAAATGTACGCATTATCTATGAATGTACAGTTAAGCACACTTCAAAATATCGTGTAATAAAAATTGATATATCGATAAAAAATATTTATCGTCTAGCCGAACAGTATTTTTTGTTAAACCTAGTAGCCCAATTTGTATTTACATTTTACATGTCTTACTATATTTATAAGAATAAGACGATTTAGCCAATTTGAATTTTAAATCAATTTCAATGCATCTGCAGAAGTAAACAGTAGATGTGAGCTTTTTAATGGCATTTATTATAAGTGAATATTTTACCTTATTGATTACACGTTTATCCTAAACATAACCCAGTTAGCTATATTTAAATTTTTATAAGTGCACCATATTATTGAGTGATATATCATATTATAACAGTTATTTTATATTCTTTATACAGCTATACTGTAAAAATAACTATCATTAATAGCTTTCAGAGTTATAATTTATCACTCACGCAATTGACAATGGATCACAAAATGATTAATAGCAGAGTATAAGAAAATAAATTGACAGAAAAACGCCGACAATGATTTATTAATGGAGTATAATCAGTTTTGTAAAAAACGATCAGAATTCTATTGCCAAAAATGAACATTCAATAATAATTTTTTAAAATCATATACTATTTTTATATGACAAAATTTTTGTATGTTGAAAATCTTAATAATTCAAAAATGTTATTTTCTGCCAGAGTGACCACGTAAACATCCTAATGATGAACGTTGAGTTTTTCACAGAAAGTAGAGTTATATCTGATAACCATAGATTAATATACGCCTATTAATATACTGATATTTTTATAATTTTAAACTTTCAGATGTACCACTTATGATACATTTTTTATCGTGTAACTTTAAGTTTATTCCTTTTTAAAAAAATTTAGATGTATCAATGAAATCATAAAACATACTTCTCTTAAAGCTATGATTGTTTTAACTCCATATATCTGAACTCCACTTTTCATGCACGAATCATTTTTATCTCAGACATTACGCGCTGCATTAAGTGCTAGAATAGTCTAGTGATCGAGTAACTTTCTTAATTATTTCCGCTACGAAATTTATAAATGCACAATAATCTTGGAAAGTTGTGAGATCAAGAAACTTGATAATTAATAAATATTCAGAAATATACATAACCACTATTGGAAAGATTCTAGTGAATAAATAACTTTAAATATACAACTATAGTTCTAACCCTGCTAAAGCAATAGATTTCTGAACATTAAAATTCGGTGTTTTAAATGACATTTTTCAGCTGTTAAATATTTATCAATAATTATAATGCTTACAATCTATTAATGCTAACTTCTGTTAACAGATCGCCCATCATCACCATCACATCCCAGTGCCAGTTCCGGTACCGTTCTCGAAACCGGTCTATTACGACCATCCGCCATCGCACTCACACGGTCCACCAGGCGAAGGTCCACCTCCTTACATTCTTGATGAGGATTTCCAAGGTTATGACTACGCCCATCCTCATATTCAATACCGTAAGGACATGGAGGAGTTGAAAGAATGGGGTATCGAGCCTTACGACGAGCCTTATGATCAAGCGGCACCAAACGCGGGTGTAATATATCCCGAGCGAACGACACCAGGAGGTCCCAAATTAGTTCCCAAATTCCCGGGTCCATTCGGTATGCCACCGCAGTACGCGGCTAATGCCAAACCATTAGGTATTCATCCTGGATTCGCGGATAAAATGCCAGTACCACCGCATCCCCAGAGCTTGGCTTACGCTGGATATGGATCTCCAATACCACCACCTCCACCGGCTAATAGGCAACCACCAGTTCCGGCAGCTTCGCTACCAGTGGGAGTTGTCGCTGGATTTGGACCGCCGCCCAAGCCACCAGTGACTCAGCCCACGAGACAGCAGAGCTATAGTGCCGGTGGTTTCCCACCGCAAAAGCAGCCGCGACCGACGTACAATCAGCAAAGACATGATCTGCAAGAACAGGCTACTGCTCCCGCAGCTGCAGGTAATCCTATAGTTCCAAGTACCGAGGAGAGGTTGGTTCGTACTTTTGACCTATTACGTTGATTGACGCGTAGCAAAAGTGAAGAACGGTGTTTACTTATTTTTCCAATTAGGATTTTAAAGAATGCAATTGGATGAGTGTGGACAAGAGTTGAACCAAGTATTTTAGTTGTGTTCAATTTTTGTAAATTGATCTATCATAATCACTGATTGCTTCGCCAACAATGTTTTATTGAATTGCTCTTGAAATGAAAAGATCGAGATCCTAAGATGAAATCGTAAAGACTAAATCAGTTCAGCAATTATACGATATTTATTATTTGATTGTGCCGTGAAGGCATAGGTTACGGAAAGGTAAAATTTAACAATAGATAGGTCAATTATAAATAATAAACTCTATTCGAAGAGCTAATTATAGATTTAAATATTCTTCTTTTACTACATTTTAACATTTTAATAAATGTATCTGTGTAGAATCGCAAGGCTACAAAATATTAAAAAAAAAATACCCATTAATAATATTTCATTACTATTCATTAACTTACGAATACTGGTTCTAAGCCTCTCCTAATAAAGGAAAGGAATTTTTAAGAGAATGACAGAACAATTAAGGTCTACCCGACACGGTATTAGATATAACGTTATGACTTTTCTACTCAAAATAAATGAATAATATAAATGAAAAACTATCGGATTGTACAAACCACTGCATTCTTCAGTGATGGAGATTGATACTATAAAATAAATAAACTTGAATTTGTTTTATATTTAAAAAACTAAAAATTGTAAAATTAATTTTTGAGATTCGTTAACCTTGTTCGATTATTACATTAACAGAAAAATCTTAATACAGAATTTGAATAACAAAATCTATTACTTCATAATCACGCGTACACCTTTAAGTATGTATACGTTAAAAGAAACTTCAATAAAATTTGTACTGCGTCCATTACTTGACAGATGGATACATATAGTCACGTATATAAGTGAGGTTTTAACCTTTGTAATCATTCCGACTAGACTAAATAAACTGAAGCTATTAAACTGTTAATTCACTAGCTATATGGAAATACCATTGGGAATTTACGTTATTTCTAGATTTAATTAATTCTTGATCAAGCTCTAGAACTTTTGGATTTATTTCTAAAATTTACTAATCTACCTTTAAAAGTTAGATTTACAACTATAACTAAATAAGCTATAGTAAAACTAAATTAAAAAACCCCCTAATTTTATCAAGAATGTTTTCAAAACCGTCGTTTAATTTATATACGAGAATAAAAAAGAAAAGATTGATTTTTTCACCATTTCAAATCCAATTTTATTTTTTATAGTATCTATTGCTAATGGATTTATATTTCTAGTGCCAGTCGCAGCGCCGCCAACGCGCAAGCCGTACGACGACGAGTTCTACGGACCGATCGTGGAAAGGCTAGACGAGATCTTCGGACAACTGAGGTTCCTCGAAGAGAACTGCCGCGAGAGGCTCGTGTGCAGCATGTACAAAAATCCGGCGCTCTACTCGCCGCACAGTAATCTCGTCTCGAGCGAGTTGTCTAGGTATATAAACACAAGCAGCGCATTTTACGAGCACGGGTGCAAGTGCAACCATTGTGCACTTTTTCACGAATCTATTTTAGATCCACATAAAAAGCTTGTTTGCGCGCTTGAAAGTGGGAATAATTTTAGATTCACAATCTGTTAGCTAGGTACAAATACGCATAATAGTTATAGTCGAATTGATTCAATCTTATGGTCTATGTAGATGTAATGATGATTCAGTTGTTATATCAGGAACGAGTAGATTATATTGATGGCGTTATTCAATTGGCAAATATTAATATGGCGCTTATCAGTAGGAACTTACAAACTTGTATGATTATTCTATTTCTCTCGTTAATTATAACTGTTCGGCAACTTTAATAGAAAGTAGAATACCGATTGAAAGGTAAAACTCTTGAAACCAATGTCGTGCCTATAAGCTGAACCAACGAAAGAAAAATCAGATCGGAAAACCCGCTGGCGTACGGTTCACGCATCTCATCCGGTACTTCCTCGTAAAACATACGTATATACACGATGGAATAATACCAGCGGAGGCGATCAACACACATACACACACCGCGCCTCTCTCGCGGGATTCTGGATTTCTGGATCAGATCTCAAGGTGACGCGACGGAGAAAGGCGTGTGTACGCGCCGGGCTAAAACGCGCGCATTCAGCGCCCAATTGGGTCATCGAGCCGGTGTGCCCGCATCTGCGTTCTCTCTCTCTCTCTCTCTTTCTCTCTCTCTTTCTCTCTCTCTTTCTCGGGTCGCTCGCTCTTCCTCTCCGGATTCCATCGGCTATACTCCTTTTTCATTGTGCGCGCTCGCCTATATCCTCTCGCTTTTTTTTACACCGTATCTTTTCGCAGAAAATTATCCGCACCGAAGGAGTACGTGGTCGATACACTTTTGCCACGATTAAGTCCGCACTGTGTCTCGCTCTGCCGTTGTGTGTGGCTAAGATGAAATTAGTTCCGGGTTTCGCTCGTGCGTGTATGTGTGGATGTGTGGATGTGTGGATGTGTGGATGTGTGGATGTGTGTATGTATGTGTAACTACGAGGCGGATCGAGAATTTCTCTATTGTAAACACTTGAAGAGACTGCAGCGATGTTTTTCTCTTTCGAGGGCAGTATATTGGTTCCTATGGGTATCTCTTAAAAGTCTTGTGTAGCGGGACCATAAAAGCATCAGGATTTGGATATTCCCAGCGAGTTGTCGGGTTTCACGAGGAAAGTTACGTTCTTAAACGGCGATGTAAAGGCTGTGTTTCATGAAAGATGATTATTTCTTGCTTTTAAAAGAACTGTAATTTATTGACTTAATTGTTGCTCGTTTTAATTTTATCTATTTACCAAACATTCAGGTAGCCCCTTTAGCTCAAGTTTTTTTTGTAGTTCTTTGTGCCGCTAACAGTGAAGCTATTTCATTTGCCAGCAGATACGTGAGTCAGCGGATACGTCAATGTTTAAGTTTAATGGCTAGTTATACATTTTTCTGCAATCATAAACCTACATAAATAGTGTTTTTCTGACTCCTAAGTAGGTGCCATGCATGACTTTACACTGGAAAAAATGTTTAGTAAAAATTACATTGGCAGCATAATAATACCGGAAGCATGCTAAAATTTGTAGAGGTTCCTTTACAATGCTTTCAGTATAAGCGGTGAAAATTACGTTGCCAGGGTGATTTTTAAAATACTTTTAGAACACACGTAGCAAAATTACAATATTTTTGTGTATCATACAGGAATTTAAAACCATGATACCGATGAGTATTTAACCAAATCAAGATTTGAATGATTAATCAGCCTTTTCATGCATTTATTTTAAGATTTAAATAATTACAATTTCTAAACGATTTAAATGAACATGATCAAAACTGGAACATAACTGTTTTCCGAGCTTTAGAAAATATATACTTACATTTGGTTAAATTTTTAAAATGTTATTATAAAAGCTTTCGATACATACAATTTTTAATAAGAATTTAGGATTATTTGCATGATGTTAAAACATACATTATCGTTTATTGCTCTTAATAAATAACTACAATTGTAGTTTAACAATTACTGCAAAAATTATAAAGTATGATCAAACAAGTGTTACAATGAAATGCTAGAGGGAACAGATTCGCTCAATTACAAAACATTCTAGGACAATATTTTATTATTGGCAATAAAAGCGTCTCTTTCCTTTCTAGTCTTCTTGCACTAGCAGTTTTTAGCTGGTATACAAGAACTGTAATCGATTGTATCGAAGGGAAATCATTTTCAATTACAATACCGATATGCCTAAGACCAGTAGTGTGATAGACAATGGGAACAGTTAGAAATGTTTGCAACGCTGTAGCTGTCCCTTTTAAATTAAGACATAAAAATAGACATAAAATATTAATTGGCTAAATCAAAATCATCTTGACTGCAATCTGTCCAAATTTTAGAATAGTTTCATGTCATATACTGTTCTATGTTTTTATTTACAATGAAATGAAAATAACGTTCTTTTACTAATCGATTATTTAAATATTTCAGAGATCCTCAAGAATTGCAGCAAGCAAACTCATCATCAGTTTCCAGTCAACGATTTCATCGATACCTCAATGCTGCACGATTAGGTCAAGACGGTGGTGACTGTCTGCGATCGTTCCACTGTAGCATTAATACCGAATAGGAAACCAAGCAATCCAGTCGTCGGCTGAAAGAGAAACAGAAATAATTAAACCGGGAGAGGAAAACGATTTTATGCGAATTGTTTCTCTCTCTCTCTCTTGCTCTCAACCTGCTAATAAAGAAAGAGCTATACATCTAAGATTCGTTCGATATCTCTCAACAGTGTGAATTTACTAATCTATTTATTTATTTATATAAAAAGTGTGCGTTGTTTCCCGAGAGATTAATTGATGACGAATCTTAGATTCTCGAGGATAATATTCAGATTATTCAAATTAGTTTATCTAGATGAAGCAATGGTTAATTGTTCTATAACTAAATATGCATACCGAATCAAATGTTCGAAAATAGTACGGAAGCTGTAGGATCAAAAAATTGAACTATGTTTAATGTTTTATTTTCTGCATTTTGCGACTTTTTAACTGGGTTAATTATTCTTTCGTAATATTTTTGGATGCTTTTAATTATTATTTATTATTATTTATTTGAAAAATTACAAGACAATTTAGATAGCCCAATGAAAATGTTAATACATTCTGACGATATACGGAATGTCAATGTTTGGATGTACGCTGATTTGTCTGTAATGTTTACTCATGAAACTCTTGCATCCGACACAATTTTAACTTAATAAATAATTTATTTATATTTATTAAAATTAATGAATGAAAATTAAAATAATGTGTAACTTAAACTTAGTCGATTCGCTACTAAGCTTCTCGGTGCCATTCCTATCTGTTGAAACTTGGACCGAGTAGTCCACGACGCAAAGGAGCAAACGGGTGAAAATTATAAAATAGAAAAACCGGTGATGCTTTCTTATGGAGGCATTATTTTCTAGCGTGTATCTTCTGTTGTTAAATGATTTATGTGTGTTGTTGCTTATTGTATAATAAACTGGCTAAGACAAAAAATTATGTTGTTTGTTGTTTAACTCATAGGTATAAGACTAAGTTTTTATTTAAAGGTAGTTTTTATTTGTGCTTATACTTACTATAATATTTGAAAACGTCTTTTCTTTTAAATATTATTCGCTGTGAGCACATATCACCCAAATAAAAATTTTAAGGTGTGAGGCAACCTTAGACCAGCAGTGGGTCCGAAATTGTTTAATAACTGTATGAATACAATAACTACATAAATAACTACATACATACCTCAGCATTTCGTTTGTGTGAAATGTGTTCATAGCGAATATTCATATAAGTAGTTCAGAAATACAATTATGTTTGGGAATTTAGCTAACTATTTAGCATGAATATAATTCAATTAAAAATATACGAACTTAGTAAAATTACTGCAAAGGACGCACCAATAATTAGCCGCTTAAAAATGACAGCCCGATTATTGTGACATTTATAATTAAATTAATAGGCAATAATCAAAGTGCTTACAACATAAATTAAATTATTTTTTAATTCTTAAATCTGGGAAAACAAATTTGTACTTCTTGGACCTACAAAAGACTATTCAAAAAATTGTTCAGTTCTGTTTTAATAGTCATTGATTAGTGTTCAATCGTAGATATGCGCAATAAATGGAAAATAATTTAATAAATAAAAATTATAAAAAATTTAAGTTTATGATAAATTAAAATTGTTATAAGTAAGATAAAATACCCAATAAATGATACTTGGATAAAAGATTTACATTGTAATTATCAAACTTGTCACGAATTAAATAAATAGAAACGCATTAATACTAGATATATATTAAATATTAACAACAAAATCTATTTAAATTATTTATTTATCTATCTAAATTATTTAATTTGTTATTCTAATTATAGAGTAAAGAATTATTTAAAATATGAGTATTATGTCCTTATATATACCTCCTAGTTATAGGTATAAACATTTACTTAAAGTTTGATGATACCCGATTTCAAATGCGCACTGTAACCAAAAACTCTTTCCCCCACTGAACTTCTCCACAAAATCGATAAACAGAAAACAACAATTAATTGAAATTAATTTAATTATATTTTAAATTAAATATAAAATAATTTAATAATAATTAGTTTTACGATCCTTTGTTTAAAACTTTTGATTTCTCCGAGTACTGATTCCCAAAGTGTCCAAGTATTAAAATTGCTTCTGAAAATATCAACGAGCCTGTCCAACTACTACAGAAAAAGGATTTAACACATATATTTTTAACGTTTAAAAGTTATCAAGATATTTTTTTATTTTAATCGATAAAAAATAGTCCAATATCAACGTTGCAATTTGACGTATTTTAAATTTCGAAATCTTCTAATAATTAGTTAGATTACAAACAATGCCTTTCAATTAATTATAGAGTATGAATATTATCCAGTAAATACATTGATTAATCGCATTCTCATGGTGCTCAGATTTTTATTATAATTTTTTGATATATTCTAAATTATAAATCATGTTATTTGCAACATATAATTTTTTCTATTACAAAACTTCATTTATTAAAAAACACTTATTTGATAAATACTTAAATATTATTAAATTATTACAAACAACCAATGCATACAAACCATTTTTAAATGAATAGTCATATTTTGCGTGAACGACATGAGCGATTGACGGCAACGAATCATTTTCTGGTCGGTAAGGTAGGACTTCTATATAATGCTTGTTTGATAAACAGCTAAATAAAAAGGAATATCTTGCGAGTCGCTATTATTCGTTTTCAATTTCTTAGATTTATTTTTGATTTAACAAATTTATTTACAAGCAAGAAAATAATTTTTTAAGATTACTTTACTTTTCTTACACGCAGAAAATATACTATAAAAATTTACTACAAAAGTTCCATAAATATTTACAATAAAAATAACAGTTTTGATAAGGTAGTGTTTGGCTACTTGTAATTTGCTTTAGCTCTAGATTTTATATTTTTATCTATAAAAAACCAGCTGCAGATTATTGTATTTTTAAATATTTTTTATATTTATTTTATATGACAAGAAAAAATATTTTAAGAACAAAACAACGGGAATTTTAAATTGTCTATTACACAACTTTTATTAAATGGTCATTGAAGCATTGTAATCAAGTTTACAATAGCAAATAGTTTGAAAGTATAGTATAAATTATTTACTGCAAATTATATTGCATAACAATTAATTTTTTAAAAATTTAATATTTACTAATTATAAATTATTTATTATTAATTCATTACCTTATGAATTTCACTGATACCAAAGACTCTTTGAAGAAAGTAATTTAGTGATATCCAATTAATATTGGAAGCTTTCCTTGCGAGTTCTACAGCATTTTAAACTTCAAAAGTGAAAGGTTCATCGTTGTGAAGGGTTCTGGAATTCAAAAGTAGTTTGTGAAATCTCTTTAGACTGTCTCCGTACAACTGCAACAATGATTATTTAAAACTGTTTATGTGCGAAATTTATAGATATATATGAGTTGGTAGAGAAGTTAAAATCTTACAGAAAATTTTTATAAATGGTTTTGATAGATTTATACTAAAGTAGATCAAAGGGTGCTAGGATTTAGTAAAGTTTTTAAATAATATTTACTAACAAATAGAGTATTAAATGATTTCATACTCATATAATAATCCCTATTTACCTAAGGTTGTCAAGAATATACGACTTGTACGATTCGTACAGATTTTATCACTTGACAGTGAAAATCGAAAGTATGCCCACTTATTTTAGTCTACCATCTCGGTCTAATTCTAGTAAATAATATCAATTACTGTTAATTATTCTGATTTCTATAGTTTGTTACAGATTACATTTAGAATACAAAATACTACTTCATTTAACACTGCATCTCAAAAATTAGAATGTTAACCAATTTTATTTTTGAAAAAATGTAGATAAGAATGGAAATATCGAAGTTTAGTCCTTAGATTTCAATGTTATTTAAGGTAGTAGTCGATCACAGCTTGCATATGCGCAGTAGACCTCAGACGGATATAGAAAAGTTTTGTGTGATGCACATTCACACACGCATACGAAAAATTTAAATTACTATTTAAATTCCCAACTGCATATATACTTGCGAAATATAAAAATAATTTAATGTTCAAATCGTATAAGATCATACAAAATGCGTGAATAAAAAGCACTTGTCTGAGAACACTATATACTGAAATTAACTTATCGTTACAATAATACAATGATATCATACAAAACGTACCCTATTCAACTCAATTTATAATAAAGTACTTTTACAGAAACATCTGTTTATTTTAATAATTATATAATTGGTAATTAAATTAAGTATTGTGTAGATCATCTGCTTCTTGGGGTAGTAACATGTTGATAAATATTTTCGTCGATTATTATTAGTTAATTGTGTTAATTATTACACATGTACGAGGTCTCAATACTGAATTGATGTAATTTAAGAAATCAAAAGTATACAATTGTATATCTTCAAAAAAGAGTAAGTTCCTAGGTCATTCTTTAACAGAAATATTACTAACAAGAAGATGACCTTGTATGTGGCTCCTGGATTTTTTAAACTTTCAAAAATACATTGTCTGTAAAATAATGAGACGCGTGTTGTTGAATAGGCCCTGAAAATCAATGTATTCACTGATCTTAATGTATTAATATTTTCAAAATAAGGCTCCATTCAGAAAACGCTGAGAATTTTGGTTCTCTTCTTGTAAATCATTCTAAAACTATTTTGAAGAAATGATCTTTCTAATAGAAAAATGAGATATCCCTTTTATACTTTTATTAAATAATAGGACGTCTATTTCAGCTTCATCTTTAAACAATTTATTGAACTACAAAGTATTTAATTTAAACAGTTTCATTTCTGAGTGGATTTAACAAAAAACGATAAAACCTTCTCAAATCAACGTGAAAAAATTTCGCTAAGAATCCACTCAAACATTATCGTTTCAATCAAGCATTAGCCTGTCTTGAACGACTTGAAAAATTTGACACCTAGTAGCAGTCGACCTGATACATCAACGTCGCAGAAAATATAGCGGAAGTAGCGTTACAATTAGCCGTAGAAAACGAAATTCCATACCTCGTATGCGCACGCGAGAGTGTCTCCGATACCGAAGGCACTATACCCTAGATAATACCCAGCGAATACAGTGCTTTCTTCTCTCCTTTGGTGTGGAGGCGAGCGAGCACGTCCCTCATTGTGCATTCGAAGGACGTAGCCACAGACGGAGCTTCCATCGCTAGCTATAAAGCCTGCCGGTCCTACCTCAGCCTGTCATTCGGTGCTGAGACTCGCGAATCGATCGATCGGTAGGTTGTGCGCGCGTTTCTTCCATTGGAGTAAATCATGAGGATCATTGGTGTTGCTGTTGTCGTCGCCGCTTTGGTGTGCGTTGCCAGAGCCGACTACCCTAGCATTCAGACAACTGTCGATGCCCTCAGGACCATCTACTACAGGTGATTCAGTACTTCATACCTCGGCATTCCAGTGATATTGTGAATTTTCATACGACTGCGATTCGTAAAAATAGTGTTGCCTCTCGCTGTGGTTTTTCTTCTTACTTTATAATTCTTGCATACAATTCAATTGATATATTCAATTAATCTGAATGTTTGACACATTTTCAAATCATTTGTTTTGTTTTAGGTGTGCCAACGACGAATCGATGCTGTCTTGCGCCAAGCCCAAGGTCCTCAAGTACTTGAGTGATGCTGTTGACCAGGAACGTTTGCCAATCACTGATGATCTCTCCATTGTTCGTTCGCGCAGCATCCCCGAAGACAACGACTTCGACGAGTACTACGCATCCCAAGATTCTGTGGATCCCAAGAGGAGGGAACAGTTGCGTTCGCTCATGCTAGAAAAGCTTGATGCTTATTTGTCGTCCCACACTCTGGAAGCTAAATTGCCCGAGGCTATTGTTGGCTCAGACATCGTACCCAGATCGTTGGTTGAATCTGTGCCAAAGAGCATTAGCATCCCCCTCAGTGACTCACCTAATGGAAATGGTAAGCTTTATTTGTTTTAGATTCTTGAATTGTATCGTTCTCTTGAAAATTGAGAAGATTTTTGAGACTAGGCATACAATACTAATAAAACTAATCAATTACTCTTTAAATTACAGGACGAGGCTTCGTGAAGAAAGTCATGATCCCCTTCCTCCTAGGTCTGAAGTTCAAGGCCACCGCTTTGGTACCTCTCGCCCTCGCTCTCATCGCTCTGAAGACGTGGAAGGCCCTAACTCTGGGTCTGCTTTCACTCGTTCTTAGCGGTGCTATGCTCATCTTCAAGCTGACCAAGCCCAAGGTCGCCTACGAAGTAGTACACTACGGTCACCCACCAGTAGAGCATCCCCCACACTGGGACACTGCTCCCCATGGCCCGTACAGAGCGTACAGGAAATAGATGAATGATTGAATATGTTGTTGATGATGATGTTAATGTAAAGCTTGTATTTATATAATTATTTATTTGAGCGACGAGACTACCGTTATTTATATTTTTCAATAAACAAAACAGGACTGTTTCGTTTTTTATACATAAATCCTTGTGTCACTTATTTACCTTATATACCGATTAAAGTATCGACTAATAAGATTTAGAAGTCGTACAATATATTGAAATTAAGTAAGATTTTAGTTTGCTTACGTAATTTAGAATATAATTAGATTGAAACGCAGAGCGAGTAAAGCAATTGCGTAAATATTCTTGTGCATGAACAAACATATTAAAAGTAAAATTTGTTTATCGTACCAAATCCTAAAGTTACACGCGCTAAAGATCATTTTCGCAAAAGACAGCTAAGAAAACGAAAGTTCACTGTAGTACACTCGCAAAAAAACAAAGCCTGATAGCAGCATATATGGAAATAATGCCCATACTTTGTTCGTGACATCAAGGTACTTCATGTGCGTAAATACAAACACGGAAGTATATCTCAGCACTTTCACGCAGGGGAAGCGGAAATCTACTGGTGGAAGATCGATGGAGGATTCGAGCCGGTTAAAAGTATATCTCGCGGCCTGGATGTTAATGCAAAACAAGAGCGCCGACCCAAAAGCCCAAATTGCAGCCATTAAAAATGCACAATAGAGCACTCGGACAAAATAGAATTCCGAGCGGGTGAAAACACACGCGGATATGTGTGTAACGAGAATATGCACGTGGAGCGCATGACAAACGAATTGTACATCGAGAGAGACGCGAGAAACACACGCGTGGAGATCGAACCTTGATATTTCGGCTGTCGATATTCTTCTGATATGGTAGACACATGGGTGGGGGTGAAATTAACCTAGTGAGAATCGCGGCGCCGTTAATGGGACATATAGCGAGCGTGTGCGTACGAGGTTTGCGCCGGGAATGGAAAGTCGCGCGCGAGCACATGCGTGGAGCGAATTGACGATAAGGGCTTCGTCTGTGCGGTCTTGCCATGCTTATACCGAACACGTGGATGCGCATGCGACGCTACTTTGAGCACTGACCGAAGCTCGGGCGATACAATGGTGCCCATATTTGTACCACGGTACCGTGCCCCTATAGCTGTACCTTAGAAAATGTATTCGTCTTAATAAAATAATTACCAAAATTCTCATTATATTTATTTAATATGATCCGGTACTTTGATGCCATGAAAATGTTGTAGTAGTTATTATAGCAAGTATTATTTCTTTTTTTTTTTTAAAACACGGATCTATATCAATGATAATTTATTGATTACAAAACCATAAGAAGCTGACCAGTTGATCACTCAAGTGCAACAATCGGGCACTTTCAACAAGCCAAATGAGCATACAAAGGGGCTTCACGTAGATATTATTTAAAAGTACTATATGCACAGATGATTGACGTTTCTGTACGCTACATTGAAAAAAAAATTGCTTACTCCAACGAAGGATATGGCTAAAATAATGTGGTACAATCAATAAACATATCCGAGTGAATAATTAAAATGCTTCTGATGACTGCCTCTTTATATAAAATACTTACTTACAGGCACTAAAAAAAAGTAGACAAAATATGTTTGGATTAAATGTAATTTTTTAACAGAAAACATACTATATTACAGACAAATATTAATATGTTAACTATTAACATATCATATTTGATTCAAATATATTCTTCTCTCAGTAAGGAGATTACCAGAGAATAGAGATGCGGGTCCTGGATTTGCATTTGAGTCATCTCCTCGTTATTTTGTAGAACAATTGACTTGGTTGCGCCGAAATTGTCCACTAAATCATGATTACACCAAACAATTTTCTTCTGTGTACATTAAAATTTCTTATTAACTTATACAGCTAGTATATGTACATGACTAGGATGATCATATATATCAAATGAATCTCCATTTTAAATTAGAAAATTTTGCTAAATTGAATGCAAATAATACAAAATTTCGTTATTTTGATTTAAATTCAATAGAATATATCTGTTATTAGGTATATATTTTTAGCTTTCTACCAGAACTTCATCATACGTTTTTCTTTAATCCAAGTACAATCTAACAGTTAATTTTCTATTTTTTAGGTTAGCTTTAAACTTTCTGAAATATTACTAGATTTATAATAAATACAATATCTTTAATAATAACTTGATTATATACAAATAAATCTTTCAACTTCTACATTCTCTTTGTGCCACAAGAAATTCATTATATGAGAGGCGAGAACTTAGTGCCCGTTTGGTGTACAATCTACATACTAAAGAGGATGCTAATTGGAGCGCCATACTATTCCTATACAGAAGTGGGTTAGCTACGCTAAAAAATGTCTTATTACACTTGGGTACTTTAATGTATATAATTAATCGGCAGACACCCCGGATGCCTGTGTGCGCGCTGTGAAAGTAATTTTGAATTCGGACTCGTATTTGGTCGCTGTCCTTATCAGACGCTGCTAGAAATAATTCATGAATCTGCCTAATTTTCACCTCACAAAAATCAAATCGATTACCGAGTGGAATAGTTAAGCACCATCCTTATATGACAAGTAACTGTAACCAAAAGATGCAATTTTTATAGCCTTTATACTTGTATGTGCTGCTACAAATTACATAGAGAGAGAGAGAGAGTATCACATTGAGTTCTACTCCGAACTTTACCTCACTTTAATTATTAGTTATTCAGAGACGCCACAATTTCAACAGCTTCCTCTATACGATAAATTAAACAAGAATAATAAAACTTCTCATACATTAAAATATGTAATAAATCCAAATACATAATTTTTAGCACTAATGAGGTATAATTGTACTAATTACAGCATGATTTAACTGAAAACTTCTTTAGTTATTAATGCAGTAAATTGCTTATGGATTTATTGATAACGATTGATGTTATTGTTTCGAAAACATGGTTTAGAAGTAGGAGGCTTAATCGATCATCAAGGATCCACTATAAATTCAAATACGTAAAATCACTCACGAGACTCAGTTTAACTCAAAAGTCATGTATTGTCAACTATAGGTAATTATAGATCTATTTTATTCATATATCTGGCTTGGTTAAAAAGCTTAAAATATGTTGTCAGGTATTTTACAATACTGTTAAAGATTTCAATGCAGTTTAATTACTGTAACAATCAAAACGCACATGGCATACTTAATATTTACAATAAAAAAAAATAGTTAGTGTCGTTTAACGGAAGGTATATGGAACGTATTAGGTATTGATGATAGATATTAATTTAAAAATGAGTACACCAATTAGAAATCAAGAGGCTCATTTTCATGAAACCCTTGTCGCTCTTTACCATGCGCAACAAATACGTGTGACACTTTCGGATTAAGGATTCCTTTACATGAATATATTATTTTATTGAGCGAAAGTGACTTATATACGCTTGATGATACAAAAATTGACAGGATAGAAACTAAACTTTCTTATTAATAGGATGTCTTATGAAAATGTAAAATTATGAAATAATGTAAATATTGTATTTTTAGCAATATCTGCACCTCACACAATCAATATTTTCTCAGAGTTAGCGTCACTTCCAGTCTTCGAATATTTGAAATGCCAAGAATTTGCAACTGGAAAGTTAACAAAATAATAAATATAAAATAACATATTGATTTTCATTAAAGTATCCGATTGGTCAAAGTTTATCAAAAGCGATGCTTATAACTATTAGAATAATACAAATTATAAACTATTTTTTAAAACCACATTAAACTTTAAATATAAAAGTAAAACAAATACTTATTAGGATTCATTGTATGGCAAAATTAATTAGTAACCAATGTACGTATTTTGCAAAAAAAAATTGTGATTTGGTTTTGTATCAAGAAAGAAAGCTATATAAAAATACATCGAAGGTGAAAGTGAAAACTTAAAGATTCACCTTTTGAACTCGCAAATATAATAGATATAATTTAGATAATTTAAAAAGCAACAAATTATATAATATTTATTTATGTTTAACTTTTTAGAAATTTTGTTATAAAAATATTCATTTAGTTTTGAGCAATATCTTTTAAAAGCTTTAGTAATCAGATCTCAATGCAAAAATCTACGGTTTTCGAATTTCTTCACTCACTTAATGCATATACAAAAAATATTATTCAAAGTAAAATATTCCTGATTCAGTAGCAACGTACCCTATAAAGTTAGTTATGAAACTAACAGTAGATCTTATTGTCCAAATTAAAAATCAGAAAATAGTGGTTCTGTACATTCTGAATAGCATTGAAAATTAACATTTTAAGGTTAACAGACATTTCTTATAGTTTTAAATTATTCTTTAATTGATTTTATAAAATAAAATAAAAACAATTGACAACAAATATCTTTGCATAGTTCAGCTCAGAATGTGCCGTTTCTATAAATATGATACTAAACTCCGATATCAGCTTGCAATACCTTATACTTATTTAATACAACACTAAGAAGAACAATGTTCTAAATCACAATCGTTTAAAAGTACATCATCCTTTGCATTTTTGCATTCAGCGAATTCTCATCAATTACAGCAACCCCATATTAAGCTCCTCCGCGCGAATCTCAAGCAAGCCTCAAATTCTCCTTTCCCTCAATCAAAATCGAAAGTGCATCGCGCTTAGCGAATTCACGTGCAATCCACAACTTTTTCCTTCAAAGTGCATTCGACGAGTGCCTCGCGAGTCCCAAACATGGCCATAAAATGCAAAGTGTCAACCACGACGATGAGAGACCCAGAAATCCTCCGCCTCAAAATGTCTCGTGCGGCGCTTTTCCTCTCCCATACGTCCGGCTACTCAGTCAAGGGCGTTTTCGTATCCAAGACACGTGCACCTGTGCCCGAGGCCTCAATATAATCGAACTATAGTCGTAGCGGCCGAACGAAAAGAAAATTCGTGGCGACGAGCCTTGCGGTACAACGGTGGCACACCGAGCGCGACAGTAGTGGGGATACACAAGTCTAGAGAGCTTCTTGCGATTCAGCCGTGCAACGATACCAGGACGCCCCTCGTATAAATAGCCACATGCCCAACCCATTCGGCATCAGTCAACGATCCGCAGTCATCGCGTCCTCAAGGAAGCATTTAATAGCTCGACCAAAGCAACACACACTCAGAAGAACCAAAATGAACTCCATGGCGAGGATCTTCGTACTGTGCGCTGTGGTGGCAGTGGCACTTGGACAACCAGCCAAGAACGAATTCTGGAAGGGCACGAGCATGGACGCGATGGTCGAACAGACGAAGCTCGAGTGCTCCCAGAAGAACGACGAGATATCCTGCATGAAGTTCAAGATTCTCAACCTACTCGACCAGCTCTTCCGCAAGGACAATTTCAAGGTATGGGCCTTTATGTTCATATTTTCTTTATTTTCTCCTTTATACAATTCTTAATCAATTCATAATTATTGCTAAGAATGTTACGATAAAATCTTATTTATTATATTTACAAAATATCAATAAAACACACTATATCAATATATTTATTCCAGGTTTCGGAGACTGTTGAAGTCACCCGCAACTCGTACCCCGTAGACGAGATGTCTGGCCGCAGTCTGACAAGTGACGGCTCCTTCCTCGAGACCCTCCGCAGCTACCTGACCTCCCACGACGTCACCTTCAAGCTGCCCCTCGAGTCCTCCGTGAAGGTCTCCTCCCGCAACATCGACAACGACGAGCTGAGCTTCGATCTCAAGTTCGGTGAGGGACGCGCGGTCGAGGCCCGTAAATCCAAGCTGAAGAAGGTCATCATCCCCATCCTGGTGTTCGTCCTCCTCAAGGCCATGACCCTCATTCCCCTCGCCATCGGTGTCCTTGGACTGAAGGCCTGGAACGCACTCCAGCTCTCCTTCTTCTCTTTCGTCGTCTCCGTCGGTCTGGCCATCTTCCAGCTCTGCAAGAAGATCGCCGCTGACAGTCACGCTGCACCGATCGCCGCCCACGGACCATGGGAATACCAGGCTGCTCAATACAGATCCTTCCAGGAGGCGCCAGAGGCTGAAACTGCCGATGCTCAGAATCTCGCGTACTCTGCTTACGCTCAGGCTTAAGAAGCGATGACTTTACTCGGCTATTGAAGGCGCTGCTGTTAAAGCGCGGAAGCCGAACTTTTGTAAAATATTCTCTTCCTCTTCTGTGTGTGTTCTGTTATTTTATACGCTATTTAATAAATTATTTACTGCAATATTATATGCTTTGTTTAAAACATTTATTTTGGTATCGTTTATCAATCTCATCCCTACATAAATAGTTACACAAATTTATATGTATGAATAGTTGAGATATTCTTTGTTTGCTCATTATGTTTCTGCTTGCAACATTATTTTACTATATTTAGATAATTATTAATAATAATATAATTGCTTACATTAAAATTATTCAATTTTATATTAAATATTTCCAAAAATAATTATTATTTTTTAATTTGCAAATTTGAAAAGAAATTTTATTTTTAATTCTATTGCGATGGCCTCCATTTTATTTTAGCTTCAAGCGATCCTTCAATCCTCAATAAACAACTTAATTAAAATTAGTGCCATAATTATAGCTAGAAAAATTAATTATGAGTATTTAAAGGAAATAATTCATATCGCATGGAAAACCTTATTAAGAGTCCTCTTGTATTATCTTCTAAAATTCAGCAGCTTAAATTTTTTATTATCTCTCAAAGTATACATTAATTTATATTATTTCATAGTATTACATTATTATTATTATTATACTTACATTAATTTATATTATCTTACATTTAAAATAAATGCTTAGGAATGTTTTTTTATACTATCTCCTGATGAATTTTTAAATAATGATAAAATATAATTATATGAATTTAATTTACATAAATTGGACGTATTATATGTACTACAAATAGATTAAATTATTAATTTTCAACTTCTTTTCAATTAAGTAAAATAAAAATTCGATTAATATAAAATACATATTTATATTTTAAGTTTGATGATTGATTAGTTAAATTGGTGTATTTAGTTATATAATTATACTTTATTGGTTAATGGATCGTATTCTACATGTGTGCCTTCGTTGTCGGAATACATTAAGCATATTTTATCAATTGAGCATATATATTATTTTTCCTTCTACAGTTCGGCGTCTTTTAGTGTCTGTAATAAATTATAATTTCTGTAAACTATAAATAAATTCATATTTATTAATCCATGTATAAAAATTTTATGTCCTTTTTATTGCAGGAAATTTGAATAAAAAGAGTATATTTATTTATAATTTATTTTTTGTAATTTTATGAAGATAAAAATTAATATCTTGAGGAGAAGCATCTGCTTGTCCGATTTTTTTTATTACCAACATTTTGTCTCATTATTGTCAAAATCAAACGATTGAAATAATTGAAACCCACATATAACATTATATAATCTAACAAAGATAAGCAAATATTTAAATACTGTGACCAAAAAATGTAGTACAGAACAAAGAATTCAGCGATAATTTCAATTACATATCATTTCTACCAATCTTAATTTAAGATTAAATACCACAAACACTAAACATTATAATTACAATAAGAAATCATAATCAAATTTATGTGTATTCATAAGTCAATATTATCAATACTAACTAAAAACAGTTAATAAAAATTTACTAGGAACGTGATAGATACACTTCGCACTTTTCCTTGAACAAGTTGCACTTAAAATATATACCCTTAGCATCATTAGCTCAGTCATTTAATCGTGTCAGACAAAACGATTTAATTATCTAACATTGATTCGATGAACAGTTTCGATCGGTACTTTGCTACGAGACGCTCCATTTTCGGACAGTACGCTTATGATCGGCAGTGAAATTTCGTAGGCATACCAAGCGAGTCAGATAAGTGTGTACTACAAAGGCTTATACGACGCAGTTGGCTCTGCCACTCGCATAACTGGCATACAGAAAAGCTCGAGAGTACCGTCAGTTCGTAGCGGAGGCATCAAGCACCTGATGAATAATACTTTCATGAAGTTCCAGTCTGCCACCATTCTTATTTTATATATTCAGTATTATTAATAGCTTACTTTGAAATTATATTAAAGTTAGAATAAAATTTACTGATAATTATTTTTTTTTTCCTACGCATATCTGAATTTGTTATTTGTTTCTGATTTATGTTAAGATCATTTATTTAAACAATTTATTGAGTAGTTTCATTCATTTATCATACAACCACAAGAAACATGAGTAATATTAGATTTCACATGTACAGTGAAAATCTGGTCTAACATTCTGTAAAAGTTATCGCTATAATCGGATTTAAATTCCCGCCGAAAAATTAGAAAGTTCTTTTTGACTTAAGTAGAATAATACACAGTTTACAGTAAAATTGGTTATATCGTTTCAGCTACTGAAAATTAAGATATTGAATGAAAAAATCTATTTTTAAAAGATTTAACTCAAATATAGTTAGCTATACATTTAAAAACTAAAATACTTCTACAGAGAAGCATAGGTGTCATACACAGAATCATACACTTGACTAAAATTAATACTTTAAATTAAATTAGTACTTTAAAATTTTAATTAGTTATTCTTTTTATAATTAACAAGGAAAGTGCACATCTTTCGATTACAAATCTGGGCTGGTGCTATTAGGCTATGAGATTTAAGATATACCCAGGGCCTAATGACTTTACACTAAAAAATCATTTCTTAGAATTTAAACCTGGTTTTCGATCACAAGTTATATTTAATAAATCTTGAATTGGTACCTTTACAGTAAAGTTTAAATGGTGCCACTTGAATACTTAATACAAGAGAATCTATATCTACTTTACAGTCACGTAACACAAATTTGAACTATCTACTAATTGTCTACGACAATATGGTTGTAATAATTTTAATATTAGTTATAATTAATTGCTGAATACTATTTCTGAAACTCATTGTATTATGTAAATAAAAATTTAAAGTTCGACTGTACACGATTCCGTTGACCCTGATCAGAAGGTAGAGATTTAAAGCATATGAAATATCATTTTTAATCTTTTGATCATTTTGAAATAGTTCTTCTAATAGTTAAAGTAAACAACTCGAAGCTCACTTTAACAAGGAGAATTTTTTTATTCTTAACAATTTTGAAATTAAATTCAAAACATTAAGAACACCTCCCTTCCTATTATATTTCAGCTTTACAAAGATATCTATTTAGTATTCTACACTATTCGTCCGGTGTAAAATAAAGTGTTCATCATAAATAATTAAATAATATTCCAATTATTAAAATTAAAAATAATTATTTAATAATTAAATCTAATTTTAGAATTATAAAATTTACATTGAAGTTAGTTCGATATAAAATTTAAATTATGTACATATGTTCATTCATTTTCGATAATGTTTTGATATTTCTTGACACATTATAAAACTGTGTTATAACTATCAATTGGATTTTAAAGAAGAATATATAAAAATGTCTCAGACAATTCAGTTACGCCGTACAATGTACAAAAATCGGGACAGTATTTTCTAAGCTACACCATCGTCAATGGCATGCCCGAGAGTTTTAGAATCCATGCAGATTCTCTTGAAATCTCAGTAGGGGACGATGCAGTTGTCGCATTTGATCTACTTACAAAACTACACTACTGCTTCTCTATAGAATTTTTGCCAGATTTACGCCACTATTATGATTTTATAACAGGCTGAAAAATGCAACTAAATAGACCGAAGGACTGCTGTAAAGCCTCGATGAATATTTGAAAAATATAGAATATGATACACTATGATATTAAGCAGGTATTAAACATGTATACATAAATTTTTTTCAGAATATATTATTTTGCATATACATTGTATAAGACTCTATATTAATAGAAACCTCCAAAACCTTTAAATTACATAAAACAGTGACGATGCTCACTAATTTTGCAATAACAATAATTTATTAAATTATGAAAATGAATTTATCGATCGTCACGAGCGAAGGCATTCTTAGAGGATATCCCCACATTTTTCTTCAATGTGAAGCGATCTGTGTTTTTATTTCTACATAAAGACAGCAGCCAGCACAAGAGAAATTTATAGAGTAGGGAATCTCTAAGGAACCCAAAATTGAGAAAACTTTAAAATTGTAAAATATAATCTAAAAGGGTTGTACTTAATTAAAAATACTATTCGAAAATAAAATTTTTCGGACATGAGAATGCCTGCTTGCTCATCATCAGTAAGATACAAACAGCTGTATCTTAGATACAAATTGAAAAGAGTTAATAATTCAATGTGTAAGGACCTCCATAGCCGAGTTAGGAGAGATATACGATTGTACATAAACTTGAAAAAGTTTTGCCTACTAATAAAATTTACTCAGCTATGTTAGGCGAATAAGCATATTCGTGATCTAATGTCAGTTTAAAACAATAATTTATATATAATATTCTATATATAAGGTTTTAAAATCATTATCACCTTATAAAAATAGCAATAAATGTAAAACTTTTTCTGCGTGTTGATTGATAAATCCCAATTTGTAACTTGAATAAGATAAATAATGATGATGATTCTCTGTAACAAGATTGACTATTTCTATCAAGTCTATCGACATAATATGTACTGTAAAAGAAAACATTTTCTGATTTATAGTGAGCCAAAAAGCCTTCGTTGTTGAATCTTCTTATTTCATTTTTTAATACAGTATTATTAATAGGTTCCTGTAATTGTTTGAATAAAATTAAGCTTCAATCAAATATTGTATTTATAAGTTCTACATTATTTAAAAACTGGATTTATAATAGAATATAAAAAGTACCTTTTACCTGCAGAATATATTTTTTTTTTTTTGATTATTAGAAAATAATTTTATTTTTTCGTGTAGGTAAATATACATATACAGGTACGTATGGACAAGTTTTTTGCAATGCACTTGTACTTGAATTCATTCATTGAAAGTAAAATGTATGTGAGAAGATTTTACTAATTAAATAGAAAACTGACGTTCAATAATTCCATTCACTTAACATTATCCTCTTATAGTATAAAAAGAAACATTTAAAAAGCTGATATTTTTGAAAAACAAGCAGTTAAAAAATTAATAAAAATTAATTATCTTTTTACTACCAATTCAAAGTAGAAAAACCATGTCCTCTTCATGTATGAATAACATCTGATAGTATAATATAATATCTAATAATAATGTAGTACCCTACCACATACTGTGGGACTGTTCAATTTACTATGCTCAAAGAATAGAACTGTACAACCAGCTCTCTCGAAATAATCTTAATCTACCACTGTGCATAAAGATACTAATTAAGGAGCCCAATATTGCTGCGTGTACATATGTTACAAACATTCTCAAAAACTGTTGACTGTGTATTTAGATTATACGGACTAGTAAATAAGTTGATCCAAATATACCACTCTTATGTATTTTACTTCTACGGTATAAAAATGTGTACTTGTGTGTATCAATCACTGTAAAGCGAATAAACCTGTAATTAATTTAATGTAATTAATAAAACAAAGATTAGTTTGTAACCATTTTATAGATTTTTATAGTGTGAAAAAATCCAAATATTCTAACCAATTTATACAGATGCTCTTTTTCTCACCAAGCAATCACGCTCTATGACATTAACTTTTTATTTGAGTTTGCACATTAAATTAGCGCATGAAAAGTTACGGTACATATATCTGAAAACTGTAGTAAAGGTTTATTGTTCGTAGTAAATAGCAATAAATCCCCTGATATTGTTACACTAATTTTTTAAGAACGTCAAGCCCTCATGCAAAAACGGCTTCAAAAAACACTTTCCCTGTCAAATTCTCTTAAATCTCAAAAGACCCTGGAAAGTCAAGCTCGCGAAAAAAGCGCGCTCGTAAAACATCGCACGGCTCTCGCTCTCCGTCGTCGCGTGCTCGCGCAAAATATAATACAAGACACGAGGTATACAGACACCGAGAGCGGCAAAACGACCACATACTCGCGTGTATATACTGGGAAGCTCGTGCGGTGCGTCTACACCACACATCGTCCATACAAAATGCTAACAGTTCCGTTTCCCGCCGCGTGCCTTCGCTCATACGCTCCCAGCGCGAGTGAAATTTAAATATGATTTTCCATCGATTGGCGATTCACGGCATGCGCGACCGAATAACATAGATTTTTCGGTAGCGGCAAACAGCGGCGACACCAGCGCTGAGGGGCAAATTAAATAAAAGGGGCGGGCCACTCCTCCGTCAGTCGCAGTTCGATCGCCGATTGTGTCTCTCCGTCATCCGCGTTCGGCGGCCAAGTGTCCACTGCTCGTTCAAAAGAAAAATACAATTAAAAAACACACACTACACACACACACACACACACACTCAACGAAAATGCGTTTCCTAACTGTGATCGGTATATTCGGGCTATTAGCCACAGTGACTCGAGCCGACGACTTCCTCACGAAGTCGCTCAACGAATGCATCGGGGCTGATTCCTGGTCCTCGTGTCTCAAGCACGAGGTTCTCGGTTACCTGGACGAAAAGTTGGGTACCTCGACGGAGGCCCGATCTCTGGACAGCGTCGATGAGGCATTGGTTGCGCGCACCTTCAAGTACCTCAAGAGCTTCGATTACGGTGTCGACCTGCCGTTCGTCGACGCCCGATTGAAGTACCGGCCGGCAAGGAGCTTGGCCGATCTCGATGTGGAGTTCAACGACAATGAAGTGGCCACCTCCCAGGCTAGAGGCCTCCTCAAGAAGAAGCTGTTGCTGCCGTTCTTGTTGCTCCTCAAGCTCAAGCTCAAGGCTCTCATGCCGATCTTCGTGGCGATCATCGGACTGAAGGCCATGAAGGCGTTGGTGCTTTCGAAGTTGGCTATTCTTCTGGTGGTTGGATTCCTGGCTGTCCAGTTCTTCAAAAAGGGTGGCATGACTCCACCCATGGGTGAGTTGGCTATTATGTTGTCTTGCATTCATTGAGTGCGTATGAATGAATCACTAATTATATCTAATCGATGATCAAATATCAAAATAGTTTAAAATTAGCTAATTGACCTATCGGATATTTGTATATTGCGCTTTATTCAAAATTATAGATTAAGAGTTTCTGAGTAGAGCAACGATATTGATAGAATGACATTAGAATACAAATGATGTAGATATATCTCTCTTTCAAATAACTTAATACTTAAGTACGACAACTGATCTTCTTTCGAAGAATCATTCCGTTGCGCGAAATCATTGTACATAAGATAGACAATATAGAAATGACCATAAAATACTTGATTTAATTTTCAGGAATGACGATGGAACCAACCCCAGCATACGGTGCTCCACCAGTATCGTCTACGACTTCCGGTTACGAACCAGTCAACACGTGGGACGGCAATGGCCCTTACTCGCGCGTCTGGACCCCCAGCAACGGAGTGGACGCTCAGAATCTCGCCTACAACTACTACTCCGGTAGTAGCAGCTCCAGCTCGTATGGCTCCCCCTCGTCCTCCTCTTCATCGTCTGGATCATCCTCGTCCCCAACCTCCGGTGTCTCGAGTATCTCGACCTATTAAAGGACCTAAAAGACACATACCTTGTGCGAAACAGCGAGAGCAACAATGATGCACTAAGGAACGAATTTGGTCGCTCTGAACGATCGCTTCACAATCGATACTCCTCAATGCATATTTTGAGGCGGCTCTAATAATATTTATTCCTCTAGAAAGCATTGTTCTGAGTTATTTGTTAATTTATATGAAAGAATATGCGTTTTGGAGTATCGGCAGTGATATTTATTTTCTTGAGATACTCTGTAAGCCGGTGAATGTAGAGAGAATTTTTAAAAATTGAACTAGATCTTGATCGCTGACTGAGATTAACTTGAAGCGATTATATAAATTATTTATTGTTTTTTATAAATATTATAAATTGTAAAAAAAAAAGAATGTACAAAATACCTGTCATCAGAGGAAATATCAGTTGATAACAAGTTGATTTCTCCGATAGAAGTATTTCTTTTTCTTTAAAAGTAATAACAAAATATTTTTCACTAAAACACTGACTTTTAGTAAGCGATGAAACGCGATTATTTATTTCTATCCTGGCACCGAAAAAATTGTGCAAGCTCTGTTGTTGCTGCAAAATGTAATCATCGTCACTGGCGATTTTTTGTCTTTTTTGAAAACCTCGAGATCGGCGGTAGATATACGTGACCGATTCAAGGTCGTCGTGAGTCCAAAGAAATTTGCACCAAATAATTGATATCATCCAAAACACAAGTATGTTGCTAAAGATGAACTAGAAATAGTTCTGCGTAACGATGAGCGATCGTTTGAATAGTGAAAGAAAATCTGCTATTCAGAACAAAAAAACGAAGTAAACGCGCTTATTTATTCTGTAAGACGTGCATTATTTATTGTCTTTTATATAAATTTGTTAATAAAATATGTTTTTTAATCAATCTTATTCATGTTTTTACCAGCTATACCTAATGCAAAAAAATTATTCTTTATAATCAACTAAATAATACTAGTTACTAATTACTCAACGAACCTAGTTCAACGAAAATAGTTCAATTTGGTAATTTTCTGTTAGTATGCAATACATTTTTTTAAATTAGTAATAAATTCAAAATAGAATTCATGATATAATTATTTGATAAAAATTAAAAAAATTGTATTGAGTTTATTTATTAACCTTAATAGAACCCGCAAAATGGTCATTCCCCAGGCCGTTTTATAGTAGCATTTCTTCATACGCGACACGTCAGATGTTAGAAAGGTGGGGCGGGAAAATGTTTAGCATGAGCACTAAATCGTATAGCATAACAGCTAAAACACTGCTTGAATAATTACGTGTATACTTAAAACAAAGTTTTTTATAGTTATTTTATTTTATTAGAATCTTAAATTAGATGAAAATAATATTAATATTAGTAATTCGTTATGTAAATGTTAAGCATGGTTTTGATTTGAGGTAATCATTATAGATATCACAAAATATGTAGTCATTCCAAGATTTTGGAGATAATTGTAAAACGCTTTTAATAAAACTATAAGGTAGAAAAAATAAGAGACGCATACTTATAATGATATAAAAGACTTATTCGCCTACAGGTTATAGAAATTAAGGCTTGCTTGAACCAAAATGCATTTTATCTGATAATGGGAAGATCTTACTACCTTGTATCTAGCCATGAACATTTCGAATTGTGGAAGTAATATAGTGATTAACGCAGTAAGTTTATACCACGATTTTTTTTTATGGCAAGCTATCAACTCTTTACCGGCTTTACAGGCTATTGCCATGAAATATAAAGTGGGTATCGCGGTGTTCTCATTTTTCAGTCATTAAGTTTTTCAAATAACTCTTAAAGAACTAAAGAAGCATGTAAAACTTCGAAGAATCAATGAAAAAGTGCACATTGCAGATAAAACTTAACAGCTTTTAGATTTCTGTAAATAAAAAAATTGTATGATACGGTATGTGTCGAAGACATCACTATCTAATTATGCGAATTGATTTATAGGACACAAGACAGTTGAATAATAGTATATATATATATATACACAATTTATTGAATAAAACATAATTAACATCTAAATATATAAAGAAATTAAATTTATTAAACTAATTTAAAAGAAATATATTTTGCTATATTTTAGAAAACGTCAACAGTGCAAATATAAAATCAATATAAAAGTATCTGTGATTCCATCCTGTACCGACAGATTCTAGCATATATATTCTATACAGCAGTAACAGCACACTACGCAAGGAAAAAAAAAATTTGGGTTTTATTGGCCTTGTGAACTATGCACATTTATAGCCCAACCCAGATACTGTGTGACCTTTTGTCCAGTAGGACTTTTTACTTATCAAATTCTTTGTGCCCAGTGGGACTTTTCAATAT